>JALPQI010005512.1:0-87312 GCA_025490895.1 Thaumatotibia leucotreta
TACAAATAGAGTGTTCATACAAAAGGCAAAACTAAGTGTTAGAATGTGTGCACACATGCAGTGATCTATGCAGGTATAAGGACGTGCGTGTTTTTTTAAACTATTATACTTTTTGTGGGAGTATCGACTAAAAAGTTACTAAATCATTGTAGAATGTAATAATATTTGCTAGACCTCCTTATTATCATCAAAACTTACCACACTACACATCTTTTAAACATCGTAATCACACACAATTTTGTCAACTATTCTATAGAGCTGACACATTGCGATTCAAGTTAGGTCCTAAACTGAATCGCTTTAGTAGATTTTGGTAGATCCCCTAATCAACGCCAACGTTATAGAGGTTGGGGCAGTTTACCTGTGCATGTTTTTAGATGATAGATTATAGATTAGACTATAGTTCTATAAGTATAAAATTATTTACATTCAATTAATATTGATATTTATCTTATTTAGATATCGTTTTTAAGTTTGAATAGATAAGTTTTTAATGTTTATCGCGATATGGAGTTTAGAGTTAATAAAATATTTGAGATGATTCACGTAAAAACTTATAAAGTCTTATGGTTAATTGCATCAACAGTATATTCAACCAATTGGAGTTCACTCAAGAACTATGTCAAAGTGACTTTTTAACTCAAACTCTAAGTAATCTCGTATTACTTGTCATTTTGATAAGGTTCCAGAGTAGGGTTCGAATTGGTCGAGTGTACATACTCGTACATCTACGGATTGATCAACGTTTACACAAAGGTTTGCTATCGTAAGTTCCCGAATTACACACACACACACACACACACACACATACACAGGTTTATAATGATGTGTGTGTACACCACCCGCCGCCAGCACAAAAAATAATATCATATCTCCTTACCGAATCTACTTCGGTTACGGTCGATCGGATAAGTGGTGGAACTGGCAAATAACATTTGTGTTTTCTAGTATACCTACAAATCAACAAACATCCTTCAAATGTATCTATTATATTGTTAATTTTTAAGATTATTGTTGACAGTAATTGTACATTCATTCTACGAAATTGTTTAATTCTGTATTTTGATGATTCCTGCAATCAAACGGATATTGCGTAAATTGATTATATCCGGACGTTTTGGAACCGAATGCAATAACGGAAACAATATCAAAACATTCCGTATGTTTTTTTACCCAATTATAAATTCTGATAAATAAATAAAAAATACACGGCTGTATATTGGAATCTAAACTCCACTAACATATCAACTGCCGCATCCAACGACCGTTGCACAAAGGACGCACTTTCGTTTTTATGCACCGACTCCTCACCGCTGCACCGCACCGACTTTTTTCTAAAAAGGTTTATTTCATTTATCTTCAGACTCATGATCGTTGCATTGTGCCAGGCGTAAATAATTATAAAAAACGTTACGAATGATACTGGCCGAAACGTTTTTTACTTTTAAATTTCGAACGTTTCTATGTTTGCGTAGGCGAAGTTGCGAGAATGGTTTACCGTTTTTTTGTTAATTTTCATAGTCGTAAAACGCCGAGTCGTTTAGATTTATATCTAAGAACGTCATATTTTAATGAGTTTATTATATTGGACATTACCGGTTATTTCAATTATTTATTGGCAGTATTGAAGATACGTTAATTAGGTAAGGTACCTAATTAAAATAACAAAACATGGCGAGAGATTACGACAGCTCACGATAGATATAACCAACACGAAGGACCACCCTAGGCCTATTGATTACTTCAAGATATTGGACATTGCATAATAATAAGTATCACGTTATCTACGTACGTAACATTTTTTATCATCATGTGATCATTTCCACGATCGATTGATTGGTATTCATCGTCATATCAATTTAGAGTGATAAAATCTGAAAATGGAGAAAAGATACATAATTATGCGACCTTTTAGTAATTCACATTTTATCTCCGGTCATTATTTTTCTTTGAATTTTAGCTTCTTAATAGAATTTCCATAAAATTAGACCCATTTTCATTCTTAACAACTTTGTTTATTTTTTGCATTATATCACTATTTTGCAGAACTAGTAGTTAAGGACTGTATCGTTATTTATAAGTACAACTTTACTTGGCCGTATTTTTTTTATATTACATTTTTACATAAAAAACATACGTGTGTCTAATTACTGCTTTAATAAGGTACACATTTCATCCTAGTAACTCGACGTGAAACATCTGAATTAGACGCAACTAACCCAATCCTCCCGAGTAATAAAAAATATTTCGGACAAATACTGCAAAAAAATTTACGGTTTGCGAAAAAGACACACAAAAAAATCGTACTATGAAAGACACGCTTTTACGTGCTTCGTAATGTCAAACATTTAGGTATTTTCATAGCACTTATATTTCACAAAAAAAATGTCCTGAATTTGTGAAAGAATACTTTAAAGAGAATATGGTATGTAGCTTACGTGTATTCTGACTTTGACATCCAATATAACAATCATGGAGCATTTATATCCATCTGTTCCAACGATGGATCAAGCCCATGGTGTTTCATTAAGGCTTTTATGTGTGGCTGATTCTTATAGCTGTTTTACTGTTCTCATACGCATAAGAAAGTGAAGGTCATCTAAATCGTTGTGTAAAAATCCCATTTTAAGTAAAACATTAAATCCACCACATTTAATTTGCGTAAGCTTGATTGGGAAATCATGAAGACACCGTTTAGATAATATACTCGGGCAGCATCTTGCCTTATTGTTTCTAAAAATATAACCATGCAGTCGCTGAAATAGTCTTACATTCAGCTGAATAGGTTTGTCCGAAATACGTTTGATAGGCAATATTGAAAGCATCATAAAGCCTCCGTAGCCTAGTTGGTAGTGACCCTGCCTACGAAGCTAGAGGTTCCGGGTTCGAATCCCGGCGAGGGCATTATTTGTGTTGTGTATTTATTTATCACAAATATTTGTTCCTTGGTCATGGTTGTCTATGTATTTAAGTATCTATATGTATCTATCTATTATATATATCGTCGCCTGGTACCCACATCACAAGCCTTAATTGAGCTTACCGTGGGACTAGGTTGATTTGTGTAAGGTGTCCCAAGATATTTATTTATTTATTTATAAAGACCCTAAAATAAATAATTTGGAAAGTAGACATATATCACATAACACTCAAAAATATCTACACGCCATACACTCAGAACATAGAAACGCAAAATAATACATATTTCAAGAGTTAGACCAGGTTGAACTTGTATTTATAAATAACAATACGGTCCTTAGGTACATAGTTTGCTATATTTGAACATTTTATCTTTTTCTTAAATATAATTTTGTGCGTTTACTTAATTGAAGTGCGAAAACGGTTATTTATATTTTTCGATATCATTGACTTTACAATGATATAGAAAAATATAAATAACCGTTTTCGTGCCTCCGTACTTTCCCCTTATTTTTGAAAGTTTATTGTTTATGATCCGTCCTACTGAGTAGGTACAGTCAAAGACAAAATAAGGTGTACACAAAAATATTCAAAAATATGTCCCAGTGCACTCCAATTCTGTGTAATAAGAACGTCGTAACATATTTATAAGCGTATTCTTTCGATACTTATTTTTGCACTTGACCGTGATGGCTACTGTACAGTAGCCATCATGGGTCCATATTGGCACTTATACAATTTTTTCTTCGAATATTTTTACTAATACCGTTTTTTACTCATAATCATCATTACTCCGAAAATTTTTTCTCATACTTTTTTTCTTACTAAAAATTATACTTCTACCTACAATGTTCATAACGATTTTTATTTCGAAATTTTATCCTCCTAAAGTCGTCAAGTAGATTAATCTATACTCATAAAGTTATTTGAAATAAATTGTTTATTTATAAACATTTTCCCATTAGGTTCACTCTGTTGTGGTATAATTCTTTTATGAATAACATAAACTATGTAGTCATAATGGGGTCTGTGCAGAAACTGCTGTGGCATACTCAACTTTAGCATATTTCTTTGTGGCAGATTTCGAGTTGTTCGAATATTATTCGAGCATAATTTCGATGCTCCTATTTATGATGAGGCATAATCTGGATGTGCATAAAAAGTACCGGCATAGTTTGTTTTAGCATCACAGAGAAGGAATAATTACAACCTCTCAATATAATCGAGGTAGTAGTAATATTCTATACGTTACTTACTGTGTTACTGAACTGAGTACTTTCTAGGTTGCTAAAAAAAAAATAACCTCGAAGACTAAGGCGGGAGCAAAGCTCCCGCCTTAGTCTTCTAACCTAACCTATCCGAGTCGGATCTGCCCCGGAAGGTTTTGTTCGCTCGCTTCGCTCGCTCACTGCAGAAATTTTCACCCTCACAGCAAATTCTGCCTGACGAAAAAGGCAAGTTTCGAACATGTGGTTACATGCCCAAAAAAAAAAATGCAAATCTAATTTCTGTCTTATAACACTTGGCGTAATTAATGATATGCCAAGATAGTTTCGGACAAAATAATATTCGAAATATTGTTATTTAAGCCAAGTGATGTTTCTGTCTCATTAAGTTGATGCCAAAATAGATTATACCAAGTCTGTTATGTCCTAAGCGTTTCGGACAAAAAAAGTTTAGAGGGAACCCGATTAGTACAGTACCTACTCTGCCACAACCTGATTTGTGCAGGTAGCTAGAGTAATAGTACGATTTATATTTAATTAAACAAAAATAATTCATACATAAAACCAGTACAGATAAAAATAAATACCTATAACATTAGAATATATAGCATAAAATAAGTATAGTGAAAAATTATATAAACATAAAAGTTAGTACTAAAAATATGTATGAAAAACAATATTATGAACATAAATAATTCTATGTGATGATGATTATGAACAAAGATTATTCTAAATACCGATCATTATGAAGTTAAATTGTATAAGAAAAATTTTCGGAGTTCCAATAATCTAAGTTGCAATTTTATAAATACTTTGGCGCACCCAGCCATCATATTTGAACATGGGCTCAAACGCCATGAAAATAGATAGTCATTTTGCGCCGGAGGGATCGGTCAGATATTTGTGAGACCCTGGCCGCTCCGATACATTTGATGGCGAATATACCTATCGTCTTTAAATGAGATTTTTTTTATGTGTCGAAGGTAGACAACTGAGCTCTCAGCCCACCTGACGGAAAGCAGGAACTGAGGCCCATGGACATAGTGATCAATAAGTCGCCTATGCGCTGCCTAGTGCCTACCCTGAGGACTTAGATGGATTTCCTATATCTATGCCAGTAATTACACCGGCTATCTTACCCCCAAACCGAAACACAGCAGTGCAAACTATTATTGTTATCTTATTGTTTATTTGTATTGTGCTGTGTTACTTGCCGTGAAACTGTTCACGTGATGGCCTCATCGGAAGACCAGCGCTGGCACTCGCTAGCAAAGCAACATGCTGATTTCGTTTTCGTAGCATACACACTTTTATTTGTAAACTCATTTTTCGTTGCTGTACATTGTCATTTTTGTGTATGTGTATGTTACGAATAAAGTTATTTCTATTTCAAACACTGCTATTTAGCGGCAGGTTAACGGGTAAGACGATGGTAGCTGTCCGGGCGGACCCTGCACGGGGTTAGGACCCCGTGCACCACCAGCAAATGAGATTTCGCTTCAGTTTACTTTTATGACCTAAGAACATTATCGCCAACGAAACGCGATCGATTTTACGACGCTCTCGAAACTATTGTAACTGGCTTAGCTACACTACATCATTCCAAAAGGTCACAAGTGCCGTTAAAATCCTGTGTATATTCGACATTTGAATATGACACGTTAGGCGAGAACGCGGTTGAAGGAACCATAAACGTCAAAGAAATTAACAGCACCTTACCGGCCATAGACAATCGCTTACGGAACGGGTATACCTACTAGGTCACTCACACATGTGAGGTGGCTTACCGGATTTTTGAATATATTGTGAAATCAGTGTGGACAGTACGTGATCGGTGACTGGCAAAAATACATTAGAGTTGTATGTTTTTCTTTTTATGCCTTAAAAAGTCCCTTTACATATACCTAATTAAAAACCTATTCATTGCATTCTAAATATATATGTAGGTACATATTGTATAAAATAGATCGTTAAATATGTGTAAATAATAATCAACATTATTTCATTTAATTTCCGATTTTTTTCACTTATCGTTTCTTCGTTCGCTGAAGTACATAGGTACTATATGTATAAATGTACATTTTGTATAAAAATAGATCGTTAAATAATGTGTAAATAATAATCAACATTATTTCATTTAATTTCCTGTCTTTTTCACGTGAGATTTAAAAAAACCTTAAGTAACCTTAGTTGCAGTCAGGTTGGCAACGACAGTCCATAAAACTCTGTTCTGGTCTTTTTATAAACTATGTATACAAAAATATTATAATATAAAAACGCAGTTCAAGTTTAAATTCCTAAAGATATCGTACTTAAATGTCGTTTAAAACCTGACTGTTCTTAAGGTTTTTTAATTTCACGCTACTTGGGTGTCCCTAAACGCGAAAACGCCCCTCTACTTTCGCACAAAAACGTGTAATAAAATCGGATGCTTAACTTATAGCCAACAGAAGTTTTAAAACCTATTAGTATTTAAAAAAAAAATCAAAATCAATATCTTTTATTGTTATCCAGTGCAAAACTTACAATTGCCAATGTAATTTTATTTTCAAAAATACAATTTATGTACATAGATTAAATCTTACTAATCTACTTAACCTAACCTATATCTAAGATTGGCCCTTTAAGTTATACTTTTAAACATTATTATACGTATTATTATGTAACATCTTCAGTAGTTCATAAAAACATTGCTAATGTATCGCATATGCTGGTAACTGTCCTGGTTCCTTAATTTACGAGCACTTTACTTGTCTTAAGATTAATCTGTTTTGAGAAAAAACTGTCCGACTGCATGTAATATATGTTATAATGGTGGATATCCTAGACGTTATATTTAATAGAGTACTTACTCATGGATTAAGTATAATAATAGACGTAATGAATTTTGGGCAAGTCATAGTGTAAATCACAATTAAAGGCAAGCAATCCCACAGATATCTTTGAGCTGACATTATACATTTAACAATTATTTAAGTAGGTACATAAACATCGATTACAAAAAAAACTTAGTCTAGGGCTTTAAAGAAAACAAAACTTAAAGTCACATTTTCGTTTTACGAAGTTGCTCTTTACAGTTTGTATGGCTAGCTTACGTGACAAAATGAACGCAATCTTTATTTTTGGTTTATTAAGCCCATAAGATACATTTTTTTTAATCGATCCATAAATAAAGTTATCAATTTGTAATTGATCAAAATTATTAAACTACTTTAGAGTAATGATAAACAATAAAAAAATTACACTATTGCATTACAAATGAGATTAAGTAAACTCATCCATAACCTACTAATACTTATAATATATACCTATACTCAAATTATATAGGTATCGATTGACTTCCAAATGTCAACTATGTACATAATAACAAGTCAAAAAAATATCATAACTTGAAACTATTTACTAAGTACCTAACGGAGTATTCCTAATTAAATATTAAATAAATCTAACAAGCTGGTAAAGGTCAAAAAACATCTAATTGTAATCGCCTCTCCGCAGAGACCTGTTCTCCAACACGAAACATTATTCCACTTTACGCAACTAGGTAAACCCCACTTGCTCATGCGCACGTACACCAAACCAACTTAAATCCAACCAAAACATCACCCTTATTCCCTAACTCATAGAGTCTAACCAAGTACCTGAATAACTTGGTAAACTTGTATGCATACATTAGCAGGATTACCACAAGTAGAGATGTACTCAACGATGTCGCTGCCATAAATAACCGATATTCAAATCGGCCGATACCGATTCGGTACCGCAATTAACACGCGAACTGGTTCCACTAGTGATGTGATTCGTCGATAAATTAGCGGCGGCGATAAGATCTTATAGATGAGTTTAAATAGTGAAAGGCAAATTAGTAGTTTAGTTTCACATTCATTAATACTATTAATAAGCTTAAGATTAGGTAAGTAGGTTCTAATATAGACATTTGACATGGGTCAATGGCTTATGAGAGTTTCATTAAATTTACAATATTAGCGCAGTTTTAGTAACTTTGGTGTGACTATCTAATCAAATCTCTTGAATATTTATTATAATTCAACTTGCTAACTTGACTTCATAATTAGACATGGCTTCTTTATAAGTAAATGAACTTCAGATAAATGCCTTAATTAATTATCTTAAATAAAATACCCACAAGTTTTGTTTAATCTCTATCTCATTTTAATTTCTAAATTAAGTGGGAATCAAAACAGAAAGTTTTGGAATCTGTGTAGGGAACTGAAGAGTAGGTGTGCGTAACTAAAATATAAATAGGTATACATATGTTTGTAAATATATGTATATTAACTAGTAATTTCAAAATACGATTAATAAAAACGGTTAGTTACTGTAAAAGTATGAGTAGTTGATATGTTGAATTGTTATAATAGTTAAATTCATTCGATAAAATAAAAGTACCAATTCATCGATATTCTAACGTGTGTGCCCTTCTCTAACACACGAAAATGGTAATATTCGCTCTATCCAATAAGTGTAATGAATCTTATGTGTATGGAACGATAATAGCTCGCAACGTGGGCCCGTTTTTTTTATAATTTAGATACTGCCGTATTTATTAGAACAGCTTTTAAATGTTCATTTTAGTAATTCTATTTTAGAGAAGTAGGTACTGTTGGTCGCAATCGCACCTAACATAGATACTAGTCAACATCAGCTACATTTTAAAAATTAGATTATTAGAAATTATAATCTAGGTAATTATGTATGTGTTTACCGTGAATAAACCATTGAATCTGAATCTCAATCATCATTCTTAGCCGATAGACGTCCACTGCTGTACATAGAACTCCCTCAGGCAAAGTAGTACCAGTTTATTCTATTTTTTTCAATCATTTAAATAAAATAAAATAAATAAAAAAATATTCAAAATAAAAACCTTAGGTCTAGGGTACATATTTTATGTTTGTCAGTTACTGAAGCTGGCTTAATTGTAAGTGATTTGTCGCAAATTACGCTTTTGTTTCTTCTTAACTGAATATGCTTAGTGAATGCAAGTTGAAGTACTTACAATTTGCTACGAACGGGTCTTAATCGCGTAAACTTACGTTTAATTATATCCTGACGTTTCGGGCATGACGTTACACCCGTGGTCGCAGGCAGACCGGCGAGAGAATGTATCAATACCTTCGAGCTGCGCGGGTTTTTCGAACTACCCGCACTTGGTCTTGATTATTCAATTCTAGGCTAGGGTTGTCACTAGGCCTACACACAACACTCACAACATCCAATGGCTTTAAAGTATGTGTGATAACCGTGAAAGTTTAAATCAATATAATTTGTTACGAAGTAATATGTCACCTATTTCACATCTGCATGGAAATTATTTATCTGTGTATTTATTACAATTATTTGGTCTCGAGTTATATTTGTTTTCTAAACAGTTGAGTACCAATATCTATCTTCATATTCACATATGCAGCGTCAGGTACAAGGTAGACTTAATCAATTACAACTCTAGTCCACTCATGTCTAAATTGACAAGTAGTGAGGTATTTTTAGGATCTGGTATACTCGTATAAGGTTACTGTGACACAGTCCCTCAGTTGCCTATGACTCTTATTGGTTGACTATCTGACATCTGTATTGTATTCAAAAGCCTTATTGAGTTTTATGTGACATTTGGTAGATAAGTAGTAAGTAGGTAACTCAATTGCCTATGATAAGACCTCAAAGACTTAACAAAATATCCTCAACAATTTTCGCAGTGAACTGTACGTACATTATTAATACAGGTTTGGCTGTAACTGTGATGGGTTGTTTCCGCCACACGGTTTCTCCTTAATGTATGCGTCTAGCCCCCGTAATGTATATTATACAGGGTGGCTCACTGAAATACTCAGACACCCCATATGTACACCTCAGGTCCAAAAAATCATATTTATTTTTTTCTCATGAGGCACCCCGTTATTTCGTTATACCTATTTTGTTAATCAACTAAATCAATTGTACAGTCACCGCCAATATTCTTATACGTATATATATGCTCCCTGACCGTTTTCGGCCACGGCGACTTCTTCAACTCCTATGTTGACGCTCATGTGCTCTCGTGTGGCTGACGTAGCCGATCTTGTTAATAAAGACCCGTGTACACAACGGGCACGAGAGAACACCATTTACATAGTGATAGCTGATTGCCGCTGGTGGTCGGGCTTTCAGCTTCTCCCTCTTGTCCAGTTCTGTACGACGTCGGGATTCAAATAAGTTAGTTTGCTTCCTAACCAAAGATCTCCACCCAGGACGATTGGTGGCCTGCTCCTCCCACTGCAACTCCAATATTCTTATACCACGAGGGTCGCAAACATGGCTGACACAAGCTTAAAGCTGGTACGAATCCCGGCGAGGGCATTATTTGTGTATTTATTTATCACAAATATTTGTTCCTTGGTCGTGGCTGTGTATGTATTTAAGTATCTATATGTATGTATCTATTATATATATCGTCGCTTGGTACTCACATCACAAGCCTTGACTAAGCTTACCATGGGACTAGGTCGATTTGTGTAAGATGTCCCAAAATATTTTTTTAGATTTATTTATAAGTCTACAGTGTGACTTATAGAGCGTCTGAGATTTGCAGTGGTGAATCACCCTGTATAGTTACTTATTCTAATCATATCTTGTTTTCGCCAAATGCAACCGTTCGTAGAATCGTTCTGTACGGGAAGTAAAACTACTAATGTCAAGTTGATGGTTTTAGCGTGAGATATGATGATCATTTCTTTACAGATATAAAACAGGTCTTCATAATGTTTATTTTATTTTGTACCACGTCACTTGTACACTTTTTAACTAATAAGAAGGATTATAAATATTAGATCTCATATTTATGTTACTTTTTAATTCATGGAATAAAAGTATGAGAATGGATTATATCGCGCGTATAAAAAAATTGCAGAAAGTTAAACATACAAAAATAAGAAATATTACTAAAGCAAAGGATGCGCTATTACAAGCACTAACACTAAAATGGAAATGGGCAGGCCACGTAGCACGTCTTCAAGACCTAAGATGGACAAAACTAGTCACGTCATGGAAGGGCCCTATAGGCAAAAGAAAGCAGGGCAGACCTTACGCAAGATGGGAAGACGAGATAAGGAAATCAGCAGGGCCAAACTGGCTAGAAATAGCCCAGTCCAGAGAGAACTGGCTATCTTTGGAGGAGGCCTTATCACCTGCAGAGGGGTTCGTGCATAAAATTAATTAATATATATATATATATTAGGATTAAACATACTTATATTTAGATATTATTCAGAGTAACTAGAAACTGCTACCTAGAACTTGTAATTGCAAGAAATAAAAGGTTTTTATTTTTTTATTTTATTTTATTATATCGCGCGTAAATTAATTGGGTGGATCAACTCTTTTCTGTCTATTATTGCCATGTTGACGGTCACCTGAGTCACGCGTGTTGTACATACAAAACTATGCTCGAGTATACTATATTGGTCCGAGCTAGCCAGATAGAATATAAGTCCGCGTTAACGACGCGGCGGCAGCGCATGGTATGGCTACCGTCCGTCGTGTAAAATCCAAAGAAATATTGACCTTTTACGGCCGCGTTCTAATTTTACGTTTACTTCTCCTTTTAGAACCATTCCGGCGTCGCTCCAAAAGTCCAAAAACTATGTCCGGCCATATAGCTCTAAATTACAGAATTTATAACAGTTTTTGAAGTGAACCGAATATCGCGGCGTGGGCGACTCTGTGCCCATAAATATATTCCTGTCACTTTTACGCAACACATGAACAATATTAAGTGTTTGATGTAGCTAAAACGTTGACCGAAAAATACGCTACGAATTATGTAAATTAATACGATAAAAACTAGATTAATTAAAAAAATGTGGCGAGAATACAGTCTGGCACATCCTTCTGGTATCCGCTATTTGGCAAACTGATCAGAAATTTGCAAATCATGACTCAGATTTCGCCATATTAAGTATCTACACGGAATCTTGGAAATGTCTGTCTGTATATACCCGGACATTTTTACAGGTTTTGTTACAGGTCACAAAGGTAAGGAAATTTAATAATCTAAGCAGCAGAAGCATATAATAATAGGGACGTACTTGCACATAAATTGCAATGTATATAAATATGTGTATTCCTTTTCTGACAGCATTCTCTTACTGATTAACTTACTGAAGGATTCAATGATATGCAAATTATTGTTTTCTATGTTTCGAAGAAGTAAATGTTATCCGTTCTTTCGATGTTTTTCAACTTTGTTTATTTCATTATCTCTAATCTATCTGGCTTAACGTTTACTTTCTTCATATTTCTTGCAAAGTTTTGTAATAGCAAAACGTGTAAGCTTAAAATTACACTTAAGTAAACCAATTCTGGTCATTTACAAAAAATATCGCCGTTATAACTTACTCAACTTTGTACATGAAACGCTCATTTGATGGGAAACTCATTCAGAAAGAGAGAAAGATGACATTTCCATAAATTTATTTCTGTACATAGATTCGAGTTTCAGTAAATATAGCGACGAATATACAAACACGTTTTACTGTCACAGAAATTTGCAACCGCTAAAGAATGACTAGAATATAGTTACTGATAGATATAGTTGCTTTCTTAGACGCTACATGATCACACATTTCGATGCTTATTTTAGGCACTAACACAGGGTGGCTCCGATAAATATTACACTACTTTACAGAATGGCACTCATTTATAGTCGATGGATGGATTCTGCTGTAAAAATACCTGTTTATGTTCTGACGATCTCAATGTGTAGTCATATTTTTGTTATTCTTTTGTAATGAAACTATGTAATTACGATTGAGAAATAAATTAATCTGAATCTGAATCTGAATCTGATACCTACATATATAACACGCTATTGCACCGACGGACGGAGATTATGAAAGTCACGTGCTATAAGTATTTTCAATTTTTGTTGACAATACTGTGTGGTTTTCATATTCTTAATTTAGACACCTCGGAATGATAATGCTTCAAGTCTCTATAACGTGTCTATTTTGTATTGTAGTGTTACATAATTTATTGGATTTTTAAAGAAAAGTGGAAATATTGAATGCGTTTTGATTCCAATAAAGCAGCAGCTTCAATTATTAAGACTAGATGAGACGAAACGTGTTCTAGATTATTTCCATAAAACAGAGTGCTAATATTTCTGTTTATCAGAATAAACAGAGTAAAAACAGAAATGCTAGCAAATCCTTCCAATGTAAAGTGTACATACAATAAACACTTGTAGAAACCACCTTTAGATCTGCATTCTTGACATAACTAGTTCTTCCGTTCTTCACATACTCGTACTGTCCTCATTTTGTGTCTCACCTCTGACACCATCACCAGAGACCCTTGTTCCACAGGATTTGCTTCAGGATGACCCACCATTTTAGGCCCTATAGAAGTTCCTATTTTTTTATCTTGAGGAAACATAAAACAATGTTACTCTTATATAATTATAAAATTAGGGCAAAATCCGTATCCGGTTTATGTCTACCTACCCTTTAAATGTAGTCAAAATATGAATATCCGCTAAATATGAATACCCTTAAACCTAAGCAGATTTTTTACCCTAAACCTCACCTGGTCCTGCTTGAAAAATCAGCCATCTAACCCTTACAAAAAGTATGTATACTTTATGTGGTTGATCTAGCTATAATCGTACAATTTATCAGCGTTTTTGTAACCAGCTATTAACCAAGTTGTAAGCAGTTAAAGGCTAGCAATAGCTTACAAGTTATAATCAGTCAAAGTAGACATTATGACCGAAAAACTTACAAGCATTGAAAATGTAGCAGAAGCTCCGTAAAATATTAGTTAAAAAGTTACAAGCCCTTAAATTGTAGTTGATGCCCTAGCCTAGTTGAAGCATTAATTGTATATCCGAAGTCTTATAAAACACGAATTCGAAAGTTACGAGGATTCAAAGTGAAACGGAAGCATAGTAAAATATTTGTTAAAATTATACAATCATTCAAAGTCAAGCGGAAGCTTCAAAAAATTTAGTTAGAAATTACAATTATTAAAGTGGTAGAGGAAGCTTAGTAAAATACAAGCATTAAACTTTTGACAGTTATAGATTGATCCTTATTAATACAGGGTGTTTGTTATGTCGTTAGCCAAATTTGGATATGTCATTCGCGATCACCAGTACACAACATTTTTGAAAAAAAAAGTGACACTTTTTTTTAGTTTTTTTTTCCCTTTTTTTATCCGGCAAAAACATAATTTGTGGTCACTAGGCAAGTTTGTTTCAATCCGTGCGATTCGATGGCAGACAAAAGGGTAGCAGGTTTGAGTAGTCAAGTCTTAGCCAATCAGGAGTTCATCACAAGCACCGATCAGCCGACGTCACTCACCCCACCATCGGCACTAAACAATGAATAAAATAAAAGGATGAACAATATTGCTTTGCTATTCCGCGATACAGAATGTGTAGCTAATTAGTGTAACCCGCTATAATTACTTGCGTATTTTTTGCATGCAATTAATTTTCCCACCCTCCCGCCGCAAAAATAAATACGCAAATAACTATAACAAACCACCACCAATAACACTATACTCGACACGTGTTTCGCCTCTCTACGAGGCATATGCCTCGTAGAGTGCGTATTTATTTTTGCGGCGGGAGGGTGGGAAAATTAATTGCATGCAAAAAATACGCAAGTAATTATAGCGGGTTACACTAATTAGCTACACATTCTGTATCGCGGAATAGCAAAGCAATATTGTTCATCCTTGAATATGGACTTCCGCAAAGTAACGCCTGATTCAATTAATTACTTAATGAATAAAATGTCCTAACTGCATGCACACACGATTGTTATTTGATTAAAACTGCCCAAGCGCATACCTACCTGTACCTGCTCGTCGTCATCAACAATTCAATTTGCTTAGAGAGTGCATTAGAATCGATATCTGAGGTAAACCAGTACGCGTTTGTATGACGGAACATTTAAGTTACTCCGTTCTTGAGGTCAAATTATGCTGGCTCGGCTGATCGCAAGATGCCATGTGCCATTTGTAGAGCACTCTGTAAACAAAGAAGGAGTGCGCTTGCGTAAACGCGCTCGAGTCAAACTACCCTCAGATCGGCGCGCAACTCAAAATACCCTCATTATTAGTACTGTATGCGATAGACTGATAATGCTGTCTCGTGAGATTTACCTGCAAGTTAAGCTCCACCTCCATTCCCCACCACGCGTAGGAAACTTGTTACGTACGTTATAACGCATTGAATTAGTTACCTTATGCGGGTTAATTAAAGTTGCAAACTCAAACACCCTTTCCAATCTGATTTGGCAGTTATGAGATGATGGGGCAGTACGCAAAGTAAGCAAGTGATCATAGTGACCAAACATTAGTTAGATAATGGGATTTAAAAAAAAATCTATAGCAAAAAGGATAATGAAAAATGGATTATTTTTGTTTTACCAAATATTTTTTTACGCCTTTACCCAGCACATATTGCAATATGGCTAATGATATAACAAACACCCTGTATATGATGGTAAGACTCACCATTTTTCCGATAGTCTTAACGCCATAATACAAGGTTCATTTCTAAAGTTTCAAATATTCATTCTTAGAAATCGGCAACTGTAAGAGTCTAGTGAGGGCTTAGTAAAATATTAGTCAAAAAGCTACAAGCATTCGAAGCGTGGATAGCCCAGTAGAGCAAAAAGATATAGGCATCAAAACGTGGCTAGTCAAATAGGGCGAAAATATTAAAGCATCAAAGCGCGGCTAGCCAAGTAGACAAAAAAGATACAAGCATCAAAGCGTGGTTAGTCCAGTAGGGCTAAAAGACATAAGTATCAAAACGTGGCTAGTCAATTAGGGTAAAAAAATTAAAGCATCAAAGCGCGGCTAGCCAAGTAGACCAAAAAGATACAAGCATCAAAGCGTGGTTAGTCCAGTAGGGCTAAAAGACATAAGTATCAAAACGTGGCTAGTCAATTAGGGTAAAAAAATTAAAGCATCAAAGCGCGGCTAGCCAAGTAGACCAAAAAGATACAAGCATCAAAGCGTGGTTAGTCCAGTAGGGCTAAAAGACATAAGGATCAAAACGTGGCTAGTCAATTAGGGTAAAAAAATTAAAGCATCAAAGTGCGGCTAGCCAAGTAGAGCAAAAAGATACAAGCATCAAAGCGTGGCTAGTCTGGTAAGGCAAAAAGTCACAAGGATCAAAACGTGGCTAGTCAATTAGGGTAAAAAAATTAAAGCATCAAAGCGCGGCTAGCCAAGTAGAGCAAAAATATACAAGCATCAAAGCGTGGTTAGTCCAGTAGGGCAAAAAGACATAAGGATCAAAACGTGGCTAGTCAATTAGGGTAAAAAAATTAAAGCATCAAAGCATGGCTAGCCAAGTAGAGCAAAAATATACAAGCATCAAAGCGTGGCTAGTCCAGTAGGGCAAAAAGACATAAGGATCAAAACGTGACTAGTCAAATAGGGCAAAAACTTAAAGCATCAAAGCGCGGCTAGCCAAGTAGAGCAAAAAGATACAAACATCAAAGCGTAGCTAGTCCAGTAGGGCAAAAAGACATAAGCATCAAAACGTGGCTAGTCAATTAGGGTAAAAAGACACAAGGATCAAAATGTGGCTAGTCAATTAGGGTAAAAAGACACAAGGATCAAAACGTGGCTAGTCAATTAGGGTAAAAAATTAAAATATCAAAGCGCGGCTAGCCAAGTGGAGCAAAAAGATACAAGCATCAAAGCGTGGCTAGTCAATTAGGGTAAAAAGATACAAGAATAGCGTAGCCAGTCAACTAGGGCAGAAGCGTCAAGTGTGTGATCATGGCTGGCGCTGACGGTGCTGGTTGGGCAGGGCGGCGGGCGGCAGCGGACCTCGGGCTCCAGCACCTCGGGCTCCCTGGGCCGCGGCGGCGCGCACTCCGACCCGGACCTCAACTGTCGGCAGCCCGTCACCATCGGATGGGTGAGAATTTTTTGCGAGTTTGCTTTGTGGCCTTCGGATATGTCCTTGTGGAACCCTTGTGGATAATAGGTTAGTTGTGTATTGATTACTTGTCAGTCGATCGACATAGTTCCCTGTAGTCATGGTATTGGATTTACTCGTTTAATTTTAGACATCCATTCATAGTTATAGTTACTGTTAAACCTCAAAAGTATTAGATTAGAATAATGATATGTAAGTCGAGCAGTATTTTATTATCAGATTGCTTAAAATTTGGAAAAAAGTGTAGAAATTATTGTCGTATTTCTTTATGACTATTAATGCCAAAAAAATTCAACTAATGAGTAAAAAAAAGATAGAATAACATTATTGAAGACTTTTATGTAACCACTGTTAGTGTTTATTTTATTGACACTAACATGATTACGTAGGTACATAGTTTTAATTTTCACATTTTATGCAGGATTTTGTAATTCTAGATAAAAAAATAGGAACTGTACAATATTATAAAATCGGGCATCTTAGCAAATCCGTATACTACACTGTGAACACAATCGTTTTCTAATCTTGTGACAAAACGGAATTATCATACATTTTGGTATGTCCATGTTTAAATACAATTACCCCGATGTAGAGTGATTGTTTCTATACCAAAATTATTATTGATATCAGCTACAAGGGATTGGGTAAAGTTGTATTTTAAAGAGATCAAAAAATTATTATTATATTGATGTTACCATCTTATTGCCTTTTTGTTTAATAGTTTGGTTCCGTTTTATCTCAACACTATCTTTGCTTATACACTGCACTGTAAACTTAGTCATATTTTCAATGTAGTGTTTTGCATGCCTGTTACTCTGTAAATTATAACTCCGTGTGATATTTATTATTTATTTTCAAAGCATGCCTGTTTACAGCAGTTTTTACTATGTGCATGTTTATTATTTAAGTTATTCGTTCTAAAATTGCGTAAGTGCTTCAGGTACTTTCTTTGTGTTATGTTATGACTCATATGTGTTGTTGTTGTCTTATATATAAGATTTTTCAGATTACTAATACTTCCATGGAAACAAACAGCAGTATGAGCCGTCGAATCGACTTGATATACATTATGTACCAAAAGCTTTTACGACTTGTCATCTTAGTCAATTCGTAAAACTCGCACACAAAGAATCCACGCCACAACAAACTCACAGATGACACCAAAAAAGTACGTATATAGCGGTAACCATACTACACCTACTTACATATACTTTAAATAAATAATCTATAATAAACTAGATTGTATGAGACACACTACGATGATGCATACCGCTTACCAAATTCTAACAATTTTTATTACCGATAGTTACCAAACAGAATACCAGAAGACATCGAAACTTAGGACTTATTGTCTAGTACATAGAGTTGTGTGTTGGCTGCGCGTGCGGCTGTCCGGCTGTGTTATTTATTGCGCATTGCGCAGAGAGCCGTTCCCAGACGTTATTCTAATATAATTCGTAAATCGAAATGCCGAATGGTTTTAATAGAAATCACTAACATTGTTTATGTTAAAGTACCATCTTCAAGTGGCTCTCAAACTTTTAGTACTTTTGTATTTTTGCGTTCGATTTTAGAATTATATCAAACTGGTAATACCATAGAGGACTCGCATAAAACTAGAATGAATTGGAAAAAGGGATAAAACTAAACTAGGAACGAAATATTGTTTTACACATTTATTTATGTCTCGTTTATATTATTTATATGAGATATGCATAATATTCTGTCTATTGTCATTTTCAACCATAATACCTACTCACTTTTAAAATTATACCTTAGTAAAAATGGCAAATAAAATTATAAATGCATTAAGTAACTTTGGGTACCTAACTATACTAACAAGAATTTATAAAAGATCTTTACTACGAGTATATTTACCTAAAATCGAATAATTCAACATTACATAATGTCAATCGATGCACACTGACCAATACAAATATTAAAGGCAATTCGCCTCGCTATTCTATCCCCCACTCTACGAAATCAAAGAATCACGTTTTGTGTAACGATCGAATTTCGTAGAGTAGGGGAGGGGGTTAGAATAGCGAATGCTCGTTCGGTCTGAATGCACCTTAATATGAATACCGTTCCGTCTACTAATATCTCGGGCTGTGTATCATCTCGAATCGGATGTCGGCCCCATAGTAAAAGTCCATCAATATGACCTCAGAATTAACCCAGAAATTTGAACGAAGAATATCAAATCAACCTGTTTAAACAAATGCAGTAATAATTGTTGTTATAACACAAACCAACCAACGTCCTTCGTAGCACCGCTACGCCGACACGCCGCCGCTACGCTCGCGCTACGGTTTGAGAGCCGCCGGCGCCGCGACCGCCGTGTTTTATGGCGCATTATACCATAATAATATTTTTTACTTAGCACATTTGTTTATACCTGAGACCCGCGCCCGCGCACGCCACAGGTAATCGCTGTAAGTAGCCCGACTTCGACGAGCGTGGGTGGAATATTTCGCCTTAGTGGATTTTGATTTGATTCGTATATGAAATCTATGAGTAATCATTAAAGTTCAGGTTTGCGTGCTAGCCCTCTTCTTTATAAAATGTAAATATTTATTAATAATATAATAATAAATCATTTATTTCGGATAACAGGATCCATAGAATACAATAAATTCACATACAATTAAAATTAATATTAAATTATATTACAATTAAATTACATTATATTACACCTTAAATTTTATTTTATATTTAAATATTAATAATTTAAATATTTGGTGCCATATACATAGTAGTGATTACTACTTAAAAACTCAAAAAAATTTTTTTAAGGTGTTCCACAAAATATATTTAGAAAAAAATATTTGCATGCTACATATTTACGTTCAGGTACGTTTGTTGTATACATAAGTCTACGTTTGCACATTAGTGATAGTGCTTTCTATGTAACTATTAATTACACATATAAATGCAAGTGAGACGATCTGCAAGTGACGTCAATGAGGTATCAATTATTTCCATTCATGTTAGATGTAAACAGAAAAATTAAAAAAGCTGCGAGTTCGAGGCTCACCAGAGGCAGTGATTGTGTTCTAACGTTATTGATATATTTATTTTTTTCCGTTAAAACTAAATCTATTTGGAAGGCATAAAGTCATTTAGGAACGAAAACATTCTAACATAGGCTGAGACTTATGGTGAATATCCTCACGACAGAATAAGGATTGAATGAAGACGGGATTAAAAACTGATTACACAAAATATTGAAGTCGAGGTACTGCTTTAGCTTACCTATACCTGCGTATGTGTGCCGCTTTCAAAATAAAAATGTCGTACGCCATTGCCGCGGATCTAATAGCCAAACGATTTTTATGTTCTTTCGCGGTAACAGATTGTGTTACTGCCCGTTAGTTTTCTCTTTGTCCACGGATTGACTTGTATTATTATTCCAAGATGGCGGCGGCTTACAGTGACGCCCAATTAGCGCCGATCTTTTGTTACCATGATTTATGTCTATGAGTTTTTTGTTGGTAATTGCAATTTATTTTTTAAGTTAATTTGGAATTTTCGCTTGTAATTACGAAGTTGTCGTAAATCTTTGGTTTATGGGCTAGGCGGATATTTTTTACGGCTTCAAATAAATTATAATAATTACATCTGTAAGTATGGCATCTATGTATTGACTTGACTGCACGTGTTTTCTTTGTTTGTGATATGTCTTCTGATGTGTTTGCCGAAGCACAATTGTTCGGGGTTTTTAGACAAGTGGTAAAAATAAAATAATTTTAAAAAATAATCCCTTTTTCATCACACTTGCTGCCTAAGCGCGCCATTGTGAGCGCGCGCAGCGGGAGTAATAGAAAAGTGAAATTCCCTAGGGAGTAATAGAAATGTCAGTACGTCATTTAATAATGTTATTTCTTAAAACTTATTTTTTTGTCGGCAAGTGTGATGAAAAACATTGTATGCATCACGGTCGGTAAGCGGAATACTAACTCGAGTCATAAAAGCCCTCCGCCTAACGGCGTCGGGCTTCTAACACTCTCGTTAGTAATTCCGTACTTACCTCCCTTGATGCACAATGTACTATTTTTTCGTAAGTAGTACTAAATAATAAAAACTTCTTTTAAAACACCAGGATTATCCTTAATAAAACGTCAGTGTTGCGTTGTATGTATTAACTATAATCACATTATAAGCTGCAATCCGTAGGCTACTGCAGCTGCTTACAAAAAGATGGACTGTATAATTGTCACCGCGGTGTAAAATATGTGGAATCACAATAACTAACCAATTTATTCGTATCATACATGTAATGTATCTAATCTATCAACTATGATAATATTAGTACAGGTAATATTATAATATTAATAGGATATTAATAAAGATCCTTTTAATACTTTAACTCACGTTACATTAAAATTTAATGTAACCATAAACAGTTCGTAATCAAAATACGTGAACACAAATGCCACATTTTTAATCGTCTTTTAAATCATTTGAGCATTGATCTTTACGACTGTCAAGAGAGTAACAGCTCTCCGATTGGTGGGTACCCTGTGTACCCATAAAACAAGAAGTACGAAGTTGAGGACAACGTATAAATTACCTAAAACCATTTTAATTGGACCACACACGAATGAGTAAACGATTTCCTTGCGTAGCTACTTTAAGACGGTAGATTTTTGGAATACATTGTTCCGTTAGTTTTACTCTGTGGTAGGCACTTGTATTTATTACAGGCTGGTAATACTAAAATTAGGAATCTCTGTTATTTAAGATTGTGTTTTTGAAAGTTTTCTCAAGCTTGTCAGCGTTTTTATCTAAAATTGTATCTCTTTTTTTAGTATTGTCGCCATTAGATATATCGGAGCGGATTACTAAAAATATCTGAACATGCAATCTAAAAGTGGACTTTTAGACTAAACGAGCGAAATTCGTTCGTTACACAAAACGTGATTTGTCGAAATTCGTTGATTTCTTAAGGTGCATTCAAACCAAACGAGCATTCGCTATTCTAACCCACTACGAAATTCGATCGCTACACAACACGTGATTCGTTGAATTCGTAGAGTGGGGGATAGAACAGCGAATGCTCGCTTGGTCTGAATGCACCTGTAGAGCGGGGTATAGAAGCATTCGCTCGTTTGGTCTAAATCCACCTTAACGCTATGATAATAGAGGCCTGTGCAGTTGTTTGTCAGCACCCCGGCCACTTCGACATACCTATTTGTTGCTACTGTACAAGCAGTATTTGATGCTGACAGTACTTTTCAAAAAGCATTGTGACCAGGCGCGGATCCATGGGGGATGGGGGGGGGGGTTCACTTGTTCCCTCCTGACGCTGGACTTAGATATGCCTAGGTGCTGTTTTAAGCATAAATACTATCATACTGCGACCATAAATAACATGGACGTCTAACGCCAGCTCAAAAATGCCCCCAAAAACAATTGTTCAATTGTGCCATGATGGGCAGGACATAGCGCTTTTCTTAACACCGCGCATATGTCGACGCAACATCTTTGGCAAATGCTTATAGAATATAGCCAATCAAAACTTTGATGGACCAATCACAATTATTTTTAAATGGCGGTTTAAGTTTTTATAGGTTGACATTGAAATTCATTACCGTGACGCATTGAAGAGGGGGTAACACTTGTCAACTCAAATTCAGGACCGTTTTTGAAAGGCAATTTAATATGGCGTGCGGCTTCCATGTTTTATTTGTTCGTAGCTATCATATCATAGGTCAATGCCTCCCCTGACCGAAGTACTGGATCCGCGCCTGATTGTGACAAGGACATTTCACAAAAGTGAAGGATCCAATCATGATAATGTTTAAGTTCTGGAGTCGAAAATTTCCTCATTTATTCCTGTCGCGTGTCGCTAATGGTTTTACTATGCAATTACGCTTGTATAATTACATTTCGAAACAACAAAACGGTACGTTTCATGCGGAAGTGTAGCTACTTTTGGTTTTTATTTACGTACAAAATGGCTCTACTACGTAAAGTCAAGGAAATATACAATTTTAGATTTTATGCCGCTAGTATATACGTTCTTTCAAATGTTGTAAATCCGCATAAAATATAACTGGGTCAAAATTCTTTTCGTTGTCTTATTTTGTGTCCTTAAAAAACGTGACACAGTTGTGATTTTTGAATGAGATGATGTTTTGTTTTCAATTTTTGATGTATGGATTAAAATCTAGCGTGAAAAAGAAATACAAGTGCACCGGTTTCTTTAAATACTGATTCGAAACAGCAACTAAAAGCGTGACAGAGTGGTATGAAACAAGACAACGAAAAGAATTTTGACCCAACTCTGTGTCGTAACTTAAGTTACACGATAAACGCGTAACAAGACTAAATCACATTTTTTGTATAAATTATGAAAATCTGAAAAGAATTTTGAACTAACCCATTCGAAGCAAGGGTGGTTCGCTATTGTAATACTAAGTGAGGTAGTCAGCCGTCATATTGTCGTCAGGTTTGTAAGAATCCTTATAAAATCTACAACTTTAGTTTTTATCTGTTGTCTATCAAAATAGAAAAGTTTTTACTAACCGTTACATTTTACTGCTTCTCGTGACAAACATCCATCCCTTAAAACGCGCAAACTTTTAACATCGTCTATAAAAACTTAACACTAACCGGCAACCAGACATTAGTGTTGTTTTCCCATATTAATACTCGATTTATGGCTTCAGTGCTGGTTTATTGAGGGGTTAACGAGTTAGAATTTTTATGAACATTGTTTTATACCGGAGTACGGCAGGTTAATTAGGACGATTAAACTCCTATGATGGATTTTTGACGATATTGGACTACTAAGTCTAGTGGGTTCCGTGTTCATTTATTTAGAAGTAGGCACTTCGGGCATTGAGCAGTAAACATTTTTATATGTTTATGCTTTGACATAATAATAAGATCGCTTAATGGTCAATTGCTAAAAAAAATACATAGTGAAAGGCCTTTAATGAAACCACGACATAATTTTTGAGTTACGAAGTAAAATTTTGTCTACCTTTTGGCAGTGATAAAATGCGACATATTCAAATTTTCTATGAACGATCAACAACACGCGCTTACATCTTTAAAATTTGACGATTATTTCGTCTTCCAAAGGTTGTTAGACAGATCAGTATAATTAATAGAACTAACTTAGAAGATTGATGACGGGCAACAGCGTCATCATAGCGGACACATTACTCCGATCGCCAATCCGCTTGCCCAGCGTGGCGATTGTGGGTATTTACCTCCTAATGTGGTTGACTCCAGCAGTGGACTGAGATAGGCTGATGATGTATGTATATTATTTAAAAGTATAGCACTACATCGTCCTGCGGACCCCCAAAATAACATAAAACGAAACACTTACCCGGTGGCTCGTCTCGGTAAACAGATTCGAGTCGAACGTAACAGCCATTATCAGATGCCACGTATGTATCGTAAACTCTTTATTGGTAGTAACCTGGAGTGAGATAGGATCGCCATCGGCTCTGATTAGTCGATAGCGTAATATATGCTACTGTTAATGTCTGATTATTACAATCAGACATCTGAGTATTTGGTAGTCGTATATTGATACAAACTTTCAAGCACTGAAACTGATCTTATCGGGGGATTTTTTTTTAATTTTAGGAACACCCGACATTGACATTAATATACCTTATTGCACTTAGGTTCGTAACATTATTAAGTACCGTAAAAAGGGGTAAATAGGAATGACGGGGTAAATAGAAATATAGAGTAAACTGGTATGTTAGCCCAGGACAAACAGTCCAGTTTAGAATAACACATATGGAAAAATCTGCTGTTCTAAAGTTCTGTTGGCCATCATCAATCTTTTATAAAATAATGGTCAGTGGTACTTCAATCCCTTAGTCGACTCTTACGACACCCGCAGAAGGAGTTGGGGTGGCGATAAATGTATTATTGCCGTCACCACACGGCTTAATGTAAACGCACAAACAAATTAATCCACCATTTGAGCAATCATTCTTACCTGAGTATCATTTATTAGAAAATCAACGTAAACTTAAAGTAGGTTGATAAAGTAAATGACTCGATAAGTAATGTCTCGATCGCTATGGCCACGAAACTCATAAAAACAAATGAGGACCAGATTCTTAAATCCGGATGTGCGTACTACATTTATATGACCACATGTAGACCTTATCTCAAGTACATAAGGTTCATTACTATCAGTTGAATTGATGTTAGTAATAGATGGACCGAGTTTTATTACAAATTTGTGACAATACTTATTCGCTCACATAAATTAGCTTGAGGATTAAATTTAATTAAACGCCGCTAAGTGATTTTATCGTTGGGCAGTAAATAGGTATTAAATATTCATGAACATAGTGCTCCAAATCGTCTCAAACTACTTATGTAGATACGATAACGATGTTATTTCTATCGCTTTTGCTATCACGCTCTAGATTTTTTATTTTAGACTTTTCAATAAACTAATGCAAGTACATAATAATTTATCAGCATACATAATTTGTCAGCCTCTGTAGCCTAGCTGGTAGTGACCCTGTCTACGAAGCTAGAGGTTCCGGGTTCGAATCCCGGCGAGGGCATTATTTGTGTATTTATTTATCACAAATATTAAATTTGTTCCTTGGTCATGGCTGTCTATGTATTTAAGTATCTATATGTATCTATCTATTATATATATAAAAAAAAAGACGAAATTGAGTTAAGTATACCGTTCGACGGCAAATTTCCTGCTCTTTCGAACGGTGTATTTAAAATATTGATATTCGGAAAAAAAATTCGATTACATTAACAAAAACTTTGCCATTTTATTAGGTTTCTACGTTTTTTATTAACGTATGTAAAGGTTTCATAAAATCGTAGGCAATATTTTAAGGTGGTATAAAAAAAAAAAGTACGAATTAGTAAGTACAAAATATGTCCTTCCTAATGTACTCACCATATTTTTATAAATGTCAATGCTGTAAGCGCCATTTGTAATGTATGGCTTATAAGCAATTTGGTTTCAATTTGCGAGTTACTCTAAGTTACGAAATCCACTTTTGATGATTTTCATTAAATTATTAACGTAACTCCAAATTTTTTTTTAAATATTTAACGTAAGCACCAGCCATTTCCTGAACTACAACTGTGGTCAAAGTTAGTAACCTGTGTGTCAAATAGACCTCTCAAAAATAAAACAAACAAGATAAACATCATTTCAATAGGATAATTAACTAAAAAGATACAACATACTTTATAAATGTCTAATTCGTTTTTGGGCTCTCCTGAAAAATCGTCATTTGGTGGTTACATTAATTCATATTACAACTGACGATATATTTATTTATTTTATCATTTACATATATTACCATTCGTCAATTGAAAGAAAAAATAACTGAACAAACTTTTTCTGAAAAAGTTCCCTTTTTTTTAACCGACTTCAAAAAGGAGGAGGTTTACAATTCGTCGAAATCTTTTTTTTTGTTACAATCTTTGATATTTATTAGTATTAACGTAAAGAAATCTGTGAAAGTGTTTCACGATATGTGTCAAAGACGTCAAATGCTATGAAAAGTCAGCTATATTTCTTTAACTTTTTGTTACTTCCAACTAAATAATGGTATACATAGACAGGTATAAATACATTATAAAGCTTACGAGTATATTAATAAAATATCAACGTACTTACATTGAAGGCTCAGTGCTTGAACTCAGGGTCAGGAGACTTATTACGTTTTACTTTTTAATTAAAATGAGTGTCTTATGGGAAACTTTCTTAAATAGAATGCGGGTTTAATAGCCGATACACTAACCTTGTTCATTTGAAATTAGAGCTTATTTTATAGTTGTCCAATTAGAGAACAAGTTTTACTGCCGTTTCATGTGAGATACGGAATTAAAAATGGTTTAAGCATTATTATGCATTTAATTTAAATGTGTTTTTATTACGAAACTTACGAAGGGCTTTTTCAAAAGTTAAAAATTCATGAAGACAATTTTTAGCATTTTCATGTATTTATTGTCTTTCAATGTTTTGTTTGAAATAAAATCAACTTTTGTTATAATTTTTACATATTAATTGCATTATATTTACATATGTCGCTACCTAAACCTAAGTAAGTACTTACTTATTAGGTTAACAATAAACATTAAGTTTATTTTTTTGGGAGGATAAGCAGGTAGGTATGATGAAGATAAAGTCTCGTTTCAAATAAGCTATTATACAAGTTGCAAAGCTATAGCTTAAAATATACTTAATTGATATTTTGCATATGCATGACACAAGCTTTCGAACGTTATATATCTTTTAAATTAATCTATTAACAAGCGATAACACGATAATACATCTACCATTTCACCGTGGGACATTTTCACTTCTAGGGACACCCAATTAGCTTAACTCTCACAAAAAAGTTAACTTCGATATCAGTTTTGTAACGACAATTAAGCATGAAATATTTACGTAAATCCATTTTATTCATGTTTTTATATTGAATAAACGCGTATTCTTTCTGGATTAAATGATTTAAAATTATTTTTGTTAATATTTATTATACGTCTTTCCTTGGTTTGCCTATTTATGCTGGATTTTTGAATTCCAGCTTTTAGCTATCGTTCACTCGGCGTCTTCCAGATATACAGGGTGATCAATCCAAATGGTTCAGTATGGAGGTTTTGGAAACCATAACAGCATTCATACAGTTACAAAAATACGTGTACTCGGCCCAGAAATTGAACCTGGACTTTTTGTAAATATTATTTCATTATTTTCCTTTGGATATCGCTTGTGTAGCTCTTAAATAGTAAATGTAAATGTGCACTGCGACCAAACGAGCATTCGCTCATCCTATCCCCCACTCTACGAAATTCGTTCGTTACACGAAACGTGATTTGTCGAAATTCGTTGATTTCGTAGAGTGGGGGATAGAATGAGCGAATGTTCGTTTGACCTAAATGCACCTTTACTATTAAGAAACATGATATCAAAACTAATAAAATGTATAGTTCCTAAGAACAGATGGCGATATCTATCTACTGAAAAATGAAACTACATTGTTTAAAAACAATGTCAATTGTCTCTATTGTCTCTTGTCATGGCCCTAGATTATACGATCAGATATTTTTGATCACCGTGGTTGCTCCCATATATCTGATGGCGATCGTACTAAAAACAGACAACAAGCTCACACTTTACGTAAGACCTCACATGACAAGACTAATTGCGCGCCCTGACTTCATTAATAGAACCTTCCAACTTTCCAATTTATTGTCTTGGATAGCCACAAAATAAAATTTAGAAAACCTCATTACTTATGCTACACAAATTTCCACCTTACGATAAGTGACATAACATCAAAACTCATAAACTCGCATCTTATATGGTAATCCAACGAAAATAACCCATAGTTTTGTTACCACAAGGTTATATGTTGGAAGATGCGTAGTTTTTGATAGGATGTTGTCATAATTATTTGTCCATATGTTACGTTAGTTTATAGGACGCTGATATGTTTAACGCTGGGCAATAAATTGATCTCCGCGCGTGATTTATGGACTAGGGATCAATGGACGCCGGCGTTTGTCACTGCGCAGGTTAAAGAAACGAGAAAGCACCGTTGTGATTGCGGAAGGGTTGTGACAAGGTCGTTTCATTTGTATTCGGGGGTACCATGAAACCCAAAGGCAGTTAATAATCGAAATTTTAGAATATCTATATCTTTCACTGCACGCACGTACAACCGAACCTATGGCCGTTGGGGCGAAAAGGTTCTCGAGTGGCGACAAGGTATACTGATGACCTGGTGATGGTTGCAGGAGTCTGATGTATGCGGGTGGCGCAGGACCGGTAATTGTGGCAATCTTTGGAGAAGGCCTATTGTTCAGCAATGAACTTTTTTCAGCTGATATGATGATTCTCTGAGGTTTTACGAACTAACCTTGGTGGGAAGTTAATTTTTTTTATGAACAACATATGAAGGCTCTGTCAGAAGATTGTCCCCGCAAAGCGGGCGAAAAATTCCAATTACGGCCCAGGGTGGCGTAAAACACTTACGTAAAGTTGTGTGTTCTTTTGAAAGATCCCCACGTCTGTGAGAAGTTTACCGACAGAATGTTCTCTGTGTAATGTACAGTCGCCATCGAATATATAGGAGCAGCTGGAGTGGTCACAAATATCTGAGGTGCGTTCTGCGAGAATGTCGGGTACGTGACGCCGTACTTCGCGTACATCTAAAGGTGCGTTTAAACCAAAAGAGCATTCGCTGTTCTAGCGCCCGTTCTACGAAATCAACCAATCACGTTTTGTGTGACGATCGAATTTCGTAGAGTGGGGGGTTAGAACAGCAAATGCTCTTTTGGTCTGACCGCACCTTAAGAAAGTTACGAATACAATTTTTGGTGTATCTTAATTTTACAACTGGGTGTTTGTATTTATAGAGAATTCTCGCACTTTCCATATATTAAAGGTGCATGCAGACCAAAAGAGCATTCGCTGTTCTATCCCCCACTCTACGAAATCAACGAATCACGTTTCGTGTAACGATCGAATTTCGTAGAGTAGGGGGATAGAACAGCGAATGCTCTTTTGGTCTGCATGCACCTTAAGGTAGCTGTATAAGCCGTCACGTTTCACACCTCGACTGATATTGTCATGTCGATAGAGTGCACACACACACATCATCAGCCTATGATAGTCCATTGCTGGACGTAGGCCTGTCCTATTAACTATGCGTATAGACGCATTAGGAGGTAAATGCCCATAATCGCCACGCTGGGCAAGCGGATTGGCGATCGTAGTAATGTGTCCACTATGATGTCGCTGCTGCCCATCATCAATCGTTATAAAAAAAATGGTCAGTGACACTTCAATCCCTTAGTCGACTCTTACGACACCCGCAGGAGGAGTTGGGGTGGTGACAAATGTATTCTTACTGCCGTCACCACACGGCTGTCGATAGAGTGCATGTTCAGATATTTATGAGCACCGTGGCCGCTCCGTTATATCTGATGTCGACTGTATAACATCGCAAGAGGCAGCAAAGCAATACTGCACAATGCACTTGCACGAGTTTCAAACAAAACCAATTTAAATTTGCACAAGGAAGCGTTAAATATGCACTAAAAGTTTTGTCATTCCAGACTTGATCGGGACTTCTTCCAGCCAATGTTGAAAGCTATTTAAGTGCTGTGAAAAGATGATCATGCTTTTGTTGATTTATCAGATTTTACGTCATCAGTCTCTCTCAGTTCACTGCATGGTCGCGTTTTATAAAGTTACAATTTACAATTTCGCTATTTGCCTCTCTAACGCACGCACATATTGGCTAGAAAGGCAAACAGCGAAATTGAAAATTGTAACTTTATAAAATGCGACCCTGGTCGTAGGCCTCTCCTATTAACTATGCGTATCGATACTATCGGCGCATTTAGGAGGTAAATCCCCTAAACGCCACTCTGGGCAAGTGGGTTGGCGATCGCAGCAGTATGTCTACTATGATGCTGCTGCTCATCATCAATCTTCTATCAAGGAATATTCATCGATACTTCAATCCCATGTTATTTTACGGAGGGAGGCTCGACCGGACTCGAGCGGGCTGCCGAGCATCCAATGTGCTCATTCACCCCATTTCCCTCAGCTGGAGCTGCAGGTTAATGTTCGGTAGCGTTCCCCAATACTTCTAGCCTTCCAATTTTCTTGAAGAACCGCAGGACGTCTCTGAGGTCGACCTCCTTAAGTTCTTTCTCCTCCAGCCTATCCCTGCCAAATAATCCCTAAGTCAACTCTTACGACACCCACGGAAGATTTGGGTGACTAGCCACTCATTTTCCTTGAAATTTTGATTGAGCTTTATTCCTGTGTAAAATAAGAGTGACAGCTGGTAGTCCCAGTTACCAAAAGCGAATGAGTGGCTAGTGTATTCTTATTGCCGTCACCACGCGGTCGATCATTTATTAATCAATTACTTGTCGCAAAGTAATCCTAAAATCTATTTTTTTTCAGTATCGAATAAACTTAACTTACAGGACATATCAAATTAAAATTAACCAATGTTTTAAATACCTCTATCTATTCATCCATCAGAACGCTCGCTAGTCTCCCCATACCTTTTATAATTATACCCATACTACTCGTTACATACGCGTAGCCCAGTAGTAAAACGCGGCGTAAATGGAGACCATCAAAAGGCGTATTTCGGTAGAATCTCCATTAGTGCACTTTCCAATTTTAGCGGAGACGTTACCGGCCAAATTGCGCTTAATTTATATGCTGATTCCATACTAGACCAGTTATAGCGGAAACACTTGGCTATTACGAGCGGATTAGCGGGTAAGATCGTCGCGAGAGAAGACACGGGACGAAGTACTGTGAAGGATCGCTGACCGCGGTGGTGAAGTTCGATATTTATAGACGAGTCCTCATCCGCCTATATAAGTTCAATGCTAGCAATAGCCTCTCCTTAGCCCATGTGTATGGACGCACAGCATCAGCATAAATAAATAAATAATAATAAATATCTTAGGACATCTTACACAAATCGACCTAGTCCCACGGTAAGCTCAATTAAGGCTTGTGATGTGGGTACCAAGCGACGATATATATAATAGATAGATACTTAAATACATAGACAGCCATGATCAAGGAACAAATATTTGTGATAAATAAATACACAAATAATGCCCTCGCCAGGATTCGAACCCGGAACCTCCAGCTTCGTAGGCACACTACCAACTAGGCTACGGAGGCTGACAATATCTTAGTCCATTGCCGGACGTAGGCCTCTCCTATTAACTATGTGTAACGTTGACGCATTAGGAGGTGAATGCCCATAAAGGTGCATTCAGACCAAACGAGCATTGGCTATTCTGTCCCTCCACTCTACGAAATTTGATCGTTACACAAAACTTGATTCGTTGATTTCGTAGAGCGGGGGATAGAATAGCGAATGCTCGTTTGGTCTGAATGCACCTTAATAGCCACGCTGGGCAAGCGGGTTGGCGATCGCAGTAGTGTGTCCACTATGATGACGCTGCTGCCCATCATCAATCTTAGATAAATAAATAGTGACACTTCAATCTTTTAGTCGACTTTTACGACACCCATGGAAAGAGTTGGGGTGGTGACAAATGTATTCTTACTGCCGTCACCACACGGCATAATAATCAATGATGATAGGCTGATTATGATTGAGTAATTTTTTTGTATACCATTATTACCATATAGTTTTGCGGAAGGTATGGAAATTATAAGTATAAAAGTACTAGGTACTATAACTTGATTTTATTAATATTTTATAATAGTTTAGTAGTAAAAAACAGCAAACTGTAATAACAAAACGCGTCGTTCACCCGCGAGACGCCGGCCCGTGTGTTGCCGGCTCAGCCGTGGTTTATTGGTTACGTACGACTCGTTTTAATTTATGCGGACTGTATATAAGATGAATCTAATTAAGCCGAAATAATATGCTTCTAATTTTCTAAATGGTATGTTTCTCGGTAACGGTACTGCGGGTCACGGGTGACATGCCACATGTCGTCACTACTTTGAAAAAATCGCGTATTTCATACTGATATTCAAAGCAGATACGTAGTAAATCAACATGATATGTCTCGTAAAGACAGACTATGCGACGTTTTTCTCTTGGCTTATTGTATCAGATACGAGTTTTTTAAGTAGTGACGGTATGTTTATGTGCCATTGGAGACTGCTTGCTTGTGATGACATTTCATATTCAATTTCGTTTTAATTATACAAATTTTGTGTATGGAAATATGTTACTTTTTGGTGATTTTCCGTTGCTGGACTATGAACACAATCGTGATTGTTGTATTGATTTGGGTATTAATCGGTCTGAGTTTAAGGACATGTTATTATTATGTATACCTACCTGAAACACGTTTTTTTTTAAATCAAAAAGCACAAATCTAATTTACAAATGTATAATTTGGTAACAAATTACTAGCGTATCAGCCTCGTGGAGTCTATATTTAGTACTTATTTTTATGGCTGAATGAATAAATAATTTATTTATACAAATTGTAGGTATATAAGATCTTCGTGTACTGACGTGTACCTACTTGAGCTTTTAAATTAATCATAATCCAAAAATGTAATAAATTAACTAAATTTAGTCAGTTCGAACACGAATTATTTACTACAAAAATTTTCATTTAAATCTTTACAGTATTACATTTTTTTTTCAAATTTCTCCTTTTTAGGGGGTTTCACGTTTATTATACGGGCCGCAGCCAAGTATAATTACACAATGAATAGCTTACTGTTGGGTTTCTGTGATTGACAATCACAATGATCACAATGTGATGATGTGAGTGTGATTAATATTATTGATCAACTATTACCGTGTTTTATTTATTCGCTGTATAGTCGTCTACCTACATAACGCAATTACCTAATTATGTTTTTCATAGCAAAACAAAATAACAAAATAAACATATTACCTTTCTTTTTGCCCAAATGGTTGACTGGTAGAGAATGCCTTAAGGCATTAAGTCCGCCATTTGTACTTTTTTATTGTGCAATAAAGTTTAAATAAATAAATAAATAAATATTATTCACATCATAAATTCCATTTAATTCTTTAAAAATATGCAATATTGGACAATTCATTCAATCCTAAAAACTAGGAATGCAACTCCAATGATGCCAATGTGAAGAATGCCACCAACTGTCGGTGCGCTACAAATTACATTAATTGTGTACTTTCCACTAATACAATTGCGATTCATTATGAGTGAGAGAGTATTAATTCACTCACCCAAATATTTATTTATCTGCTCACATACGATTCTTTCCTAATTCCGAGCCATTGTAAAAACAACAGAACTGCAGTGAGTTCATTAGATGCAGTGTTTTTGTAGCGCAGATGCGACATGCAGTAAATGTGCCAAATGTGCGGCAAGTGCCGCTTTTGGGGTTCCGTGCTATATGGTCCATTTGGCGTAGGTACAGTCAAGTGCGACAATATGTATCGAAAGAATCCTCCTATAAATATTTTACGTCGTTCATATTACCTACACGGAATTAAAGCGCACTGGGACATATATTATATTTTTGAACATTTTCAGGCTGCGTTTCCACCAGAGATGTGCGAGTATGTGTTTCCATACAAATGACTCCTATTAATGGCTCGAGCGAGGTGTCATTTGTATGGAAACATATCCTCGCACATCTCTGGTGGAAACGCAGCCTTATATACACCTTGTTTTGCCTTTGACTATATCTACGGTAAAGGAAACGTATTCTTGTAGGTAAATTTTTATCTTTATTGTCATAGTGATACGCACAAAACGGTACCTATTTTCTTGACTGTACAACCATTTAAATATTAGATGTCATATACAAAGAAAAAAAACCTCCCGAGTAGAGAGCTTTATGCAGAAAAAATATCAAGTACGTCAACAAACTTAAAACGTACAACAATTGCTTATACTTCAACTCGTGTTAATTTCCTGCGATATCAATAAAACATATAAAATAAAATCTAAATTTGTACATTAATAATTACAGCCACGATTTGAATAGATACAAAATTCCCAATCTTGAATATGTATCGAGTATTACTTAGTCATCTTATTGGAATTACCAGCACTCAAGTACATTTACCTCAATTATATTTGCGGTGAGAGCCCTCTGGTGACTCACCCTCTTTGTAATGTAATGTCTCAGTACTTGGAAATCAGAGATACATTTTATCTTTGATAGTCATAAATAAATATCTTGGGACATCTTATACAATTCGACCTAGTCCCACGGTAAACTCAATTAAGGCTTGTGATGTGGGTCCAAGCGAGGATATACATAACAGATAGATACGAGTACATATAGATACCTACTTAAAGACATACACGGCAAACAGGGAACAAATATTTATGATAAATAAATACACAAACAATGCCCTCGCCGGGATTCAAACCAGGAACCTCCAGCTTCACTACCAAACTAACTAGGCTACGGAGGCTGACATTTTATCTTTGCAAACTTTGCACGAGGTAATAATTAATTAACATCAAGGAAAATACTTAGATGCGATGTGATATTTAAACACTTACGTAAACGCTGACGTAAAGTATTGTTAAAACTTTAAAATGCTGTTCAGATAAAATGTTGTCAGCCTCCGTAGCCTTGTTGCCCTTGTTGGTAGTGAACTTGCCTACGAAGCTGGAGGTTCCGGGTTCAAATTCTGGCGAGGGCAATATTTGTGTATTTATTTATCACTAAGATTTGTTCCTTGGTCGTGGCTGTCTATCTAGGTATACAGGGTGGAAATCCTTTTTGGGTCAGTGAGGACAGCAACCAGATCCAGAGTAGCTACGCGAAAATGATCTTAGAAGACTTTCCCTCGATTTTAAATTTTGAAGATTGGCTTTTACTGATTTTGGAAAAACATACCTAAAAGGTGCGAGAAAATGGTAATTTTTGACAAACTTTTTTTTTATGCTAATCGACCCTGCTTCTGATCAGGATCAAAAGCTTGTGGACCAAAAAAAGTAAGCCTCAAATCAAGAATTAAAATTCCCATACAAATTGTATGAAAATTTAAATTAAAATTTTTCATGTTTAATTTTTTATGCCGATCGATTCCATTGAGATTCCAGAGTTTTTCCTTTCAGATTTTGACATACGAGTAAGAACATTTGATACAACATATACCTATTTTAAAATACGAATACAGTACACACTATTAAAAAACTATATGTATAATATATTTTCATTTTATTAATTATATATATTTTTTCAATAAAATAATTAAAGGAACCCTCCATATTTCCCAATATATTCCATACTTTTTGTCTCAACTTCAAGACGTTTTTGCCCAGTTTTCGGAAGTGCAAGGAGCGTGCCATCTGCCGGCTCGAATTACGTCCTCCTTGCCCCCCCCCCCCTCCTTTGTCACCCCCTTTCCCCCCGTGACCCGAGTGCCAACATATCGGTGACAATAGCTGTTTACGCCACTTAGGGTAGTGCTAGTCAACAGAGGGCTTATCGCGAACATCAGTTTAATTCGAGCTTTTGTCTCTGTTAGATTGATTAACACTTTCATTGGAGTGAAAGAGACTGGTGTTCGAGATTTTTGACGCGGTAAGGCTACATTTGATCGTCGATGCCCCTTATGGACATTGTAATAAGGGTCACAACTAGTCAAATGCGTTGGCGTTTGTTAGATAGTACGGCGTCAACATAAGCCGGAGATAAGTTGGTTTTCTTTCTTAAGGCTATTTTTGAAGGTTAGTAGACCTATTAACCTTGTAGGTAGTGACTGCCTACGAAGCTGAAGGTCCTGGGTTCGAATCTCAGTGCGGGCTCCTCTTTAATACCTGTCTAAAATAAACAATAAATTTCATAGGAAAGTACTAACATCTGAGATACAGGCTCGGCCTAGTTTAGATGTTAGTGAATCACTGTAATAGATTTAAGTATAAATAAATATAAACAATGACCGGTCCTGCGCCATCCCGCATCCAGCGGACTCCTGCAACCTTCACCAGGTCATCAGTCCACCTTGTGGCGCAGGACCGGTCATTGTGGCAATCTTTTAGGGAGGCCAATGTTAAAATATAAACATTTTTTGGACATAATCTTTACTACAACTATGTACGTACTAGTAATTGTAGGCAAATAGTTTTATAGTATTCCACTGTATTTCTGGTGAATTAACGTATTTTATTATCTTTGTGTATTTATCATAAAATATATGTATTTGTTTGTTAGTCGAGTTTGTTTTGCATGTAGTTTCTAACATTATGTATATATTTATAATGTTTATCGTCGCTTAGTAGGTCCCACCCACATTACATAATACTAGCTTTTATTGAGCTTACTTGCAGGGCTAGACAAAATGCGTATGAGAATGACACGTTAGATGACGGATGATGACGGGTTAGAGCACGAAAACTCACGTGACCATTTCCATACATTATTATGGTCACGTGACTTATCGCTTATCGCAAACGATTGCAAAATGGCATTTTGACTGGGCCAGCTGGGTCGAGTTTTATAAAGTTACAATTTACAATTTTGTCGTTTGCCTCTCTTTCTAGTCAATATGTGCGTGCGTTAGAGAGGCAAACAGCAAAATTGTAAATTGTAATTTTATAAAACGCGACCCTGGAGTTGGCAGATTTATGTAAGCGTCCCGCAAGATACCTATTTATTTTAAAAATGTTGAACAAAAACTTTAAACAACTGTCAAAACACAGTTACAAAGATATGACTTGTTTTATTAGCGAGTGTATAAACAATTTATACTTGTATTATTCTTACGTAGATCCTTTCAATAAATATCTAGTTACCTCTTGCACGACTAAGTGTCAAAAACAATCGCGATCCAACGACAAAACGAATTTTCTTTATACTACTTATCGTTCATATTTTCTCTATGACAAAGTAGTTTTTTCTTTACTTCTGTATCGCAGTTAGGACCTTGTAAAACTGACATGTTCGCCAATTACGCTGAGGCTTTAATGTACGGATTGAGAATGTGTTAACTAGACAATTTATTTGGGAATAATAAAATTTTATTACTTACTGAACAAACCACTTGTCTCGATGGAACTTGCTTGACGTGTATGGGATTTGTATGAGTTAGACGTGTGCGCCGCGCCGGCGTCACGCCGCCGCCGACCATTTTCGCCACGCCGCCGCCGCCGACTAATGGTCGGCGTAAAATCGGCGTGGCCTTGACTGAATAACAGACTTATTTCTTATGGATTACTTACTAAATACTAAGCTTCGTATTTGCTTTATGTATTTACATAATGCTCTTACACAGGAAATAAAATATCAGCCAATCGAGTGTCATCACTCATCACACATACTTAGAGTTCACGATATCCAGCCTCCCGACCCGAACAAGCCCGTTTTGGTTTTTGCACAAGCAATGTCAGGTTATACAGAAGACCGAGAGGTATAACTTGCCCCTCTGGTTAACGTTTGTGGCCTATGAAGGATTTGAATCGATCGAGAAGTTTATACATAAGGGGTTACCCCCTTATAAACAAATACGATACACTATTTCCAGCGGTACCAAGTAGACTTTTCCTTGTACCGATACCACAATGCCGGGGGTTGTGATTATCAAGTCATGAATTTCTCTTTTACGATCTTCCGCCAACGGCCCCGATCTTTGGCAGCGTGGACCGCTTTAGCAACCTTAATGTTGAGTGTAGTGCGGATCCGGTCTGTTCAGTGCATGGGACTCGGTCTTTTCCTTTTAAACTTTCCTGAGACAATAAGTTTTTGCAGGTCTTCCGAGTTTGTGGGCTATGTGTCCAAAGAACAAGTAACCAACAAACAGTAGAACAAGTAAACCAAGTAGAGTAGACTACCGGTACTTATATTGTAGCGTCCAGTTCGTCTCCAAGACCGTATTCGAAACCCATAGTATTGCAGCTAGGAGTAAACATACCATTGCAGTATGTCAAAACTGTTTTTGGTTGCTTTGGGAGATGTTTTCAAGATTTTGGTCTAGAAAGGGCTTTGTCATCAACATCAATAGTGAGTATATCAGTTATACCACCCACATTCGGTTCGCCGACTATAAAGTAATTATGGCTGATACCTTGGAGGACTTGAGCACTATACTCCCCTAGAGAGAGCCCCTGAATGCTTATTTGGGCTTAAGATACAACGAATATCAACGAACCCTAATGAAATATCTAGAATTTGTGATACAAATTCCAGTCAAGATTTAAGCTCAAAGTCGACGAATATGTGTACCGGAGACAGACAGTTAGTCGAGGTGGGTGGATCTAATTTTGAGAAAAAGGTCAATAGTAAAGTAGTACCGGACAGCACAATATTTTCTCATTCAATATCCTGCAGTATATTTCGAAACGGAATTTTTCGACCAAGTGTTACTTTGGTTTTTGCGATAGACTCTATGTCTATGTAAAATAAGAGGGATGACATGTAACAAAAGCTACATGAAGCAAGTGAGTGGCTATGGGCTTAGTAAAAAGATCACTCAATGAGCTATTTAATTGATGGAAAGAGGAGTTCCCTACGAGATTGAAATAGGAAAGGTTGAGAGCCGTAGAATAACTGAAAGCACCAACGTAGCTCAAAAAATGTGTGACCTGAATTGGCAGTGGGCTGGACATATTGCTCGCAAAATTACCGTTGGGGCAAGTGATTTCTTAAAAGCAAGCATAAACTTGTCGAAGCAGCATAGGAAAGCTCCCAATATGATGGATCGATGACCTGGCAAAGATAGGTGGAATCAATTGGATGTGGACTGCGCACTATCCTTATGCCATGCTATGATTTGGGTACTTAATTTCCATCGACAGATAATATGTATCATTATTATCATCATATAACAAAGATGAATAGAGTTAGTCCAAGCCCAGTTATTGTTGGAAATACATATTATGTTAAGGCTTGTCCACGAAATAAAGTAGACATTGCCGTATTTTTTTTAATGAGACCATACCTTTGCATGGATATTATTAGAAAGAAGAACGAGCTCTTTGCCTTTCATCTCGGACGCTGTGTTTGATATTATCGACTTTTATTTAAACTACTGAATTGTAGCAGTGTTTCTTCTTATTTTACCATTTTGGATCATTTAGTTTCCCAATGGGTCTTAACTAAATTACAATTTCGATACTAAAATAAACTGTGAATATCGTGTCTACAATTTTAATTAACTATTTCAAATCTAACATTGTTGAAATCGGTGCAAAAGATCGCACTTTTTTGGGCGCGAACGTTTGAAATAAGCATTATCTGAAGTTATTTTGATGACATTTAAGCGAATGCTTTTGGATATTGGATTTTGAAACATAAAACAGAAGAATAAATTTACGGTCCCATGGCTGTTAGAACTACATGGGACTATTGTGTAACAGGGGATACTGATTTTACGATGGCTACTTTATTTCGTGGACAAGCTTTAGAACATGATGGGAAGAGAAAACTGTTATCTATAGATCAGATGGTGGTAAAGGTGGTCATTAGTGGTGTTTATTGAACATTTATATTGTATTTATCTCAATTATAACAAATAATACGATCGAATTCCGCTTTCATATTCACGTGACCTTCACGCCGATTTCACGCCGAAATCACGCCGCCGCCGCCGACTTTTTGGCAAACGCCGCCGCCGACCATTTTGACATCGGCGCACACGTCTAGTATGAGTGACAACCCACCAAACTGTGTAGGTACATTATTATTATTATCATACTTAGGTGTCTTAAGACTTCTAGGGACACCCAATTAGCTTAACTCTCACAAAAAAGTTAACTTCGATGTCAGCTTTGTAACGACAATTAAGCATTAAATATTAACAAAAATGTTTTTTTATCATATAATCCAGAAAGAATACGCGTATTAGGTATGCAATATAAAAACACGAATAAAGTGGATTTACGTAAATATTTCATGTTTAATTGTCGTTACAAAACTGACATCGATGTTAACTTTTTTGTGAGAGTTAAGCTAATTGGGTGTCCCTAGAAGTGAAAATGCCCCTTATCATGAAACTAATGCGACCAGCAGGCCCCTATTACACCATGGTGACAGATATGTAATAATTGTTTCTCCTATTGCCACGTCCATAGGCTACGGTTACCGTCGAACGGGGCATGTGTTTGTTTGCCAGCAACATAAAATGTATTGCAATAACTTTCATAAATCAGCATTTAGCAGCTTTCTGGCGAAGTACAATTAGTAAAATTACAATTGTCTCAAGAAACACTACAATTGTAGCGAAATTCTAACATAGTCCTGGCAGTCTGGCATTAACTAAGTATTGTTTGTCCTTTTCGCTCATAAAGACATATTGATAAGACCGAAAGGGACAAACAATACTTAGCAGCTTGCTAAGTTAGAAGACGTTTATGATAAGGCGGTTAGTGCACGACGTATAGACTTCTCGTTTTTTATTTTTTTATTAAACCTAAAACACATGACATAGGGCTCTTATTTTAGTATACATAGAGTCGCCGTTAAGTTGTCATATTGCGCGAAGACCTTTACTACACCTACTTTATCAATGTCAATCTCTTCTCTCACGCTCAACTAAGTACGTCATACCATGACGTACTCCGCGATAAAACTTCTCAGTTGCAACGCAATTACACAATAGAGGATATCATGATCCGAACGTGTGAATCATGCGCAGGTATTAAACGGCCCATTTATAATTACGCTACGCGTCGCGTCACAATGCCACAGAATCGCCATTTACCTGCTCCCAGATTATTTAATTTTGACCTTCATTAATCATATTTTTTGTGTCCGAGTCAGGTACGAGTAATGCTTTTAACCTTTTTTTTTGTTAAAAAAACGTTTTTGTCTATGGCATATTATTAGATATGAAGCGAAATCCTTTTAGATAAAAACATGGCGTATTGTTTGTTCTCTAGCATGTAACAACGTATGAGTGAGGTATTTGATGTGACATGTGTCGTTTTTGGAACGCTGGGCGTCGTGTGCACAATATCGGGTTACGATCTCGGGCTGGATCGCGACCGTCGTGTCAAGTATTGTGTTGCTAGATTAATTTCTACTTTGGGATAGTAAATAGTTTTGATGACACCGTTTGTGGTATGGTGGTCCAGCGTGAAATTAATGGAATGCTTTTGGCTGCTGTAGCAATTTCTTTATAATTATCAATCGTGACGAAATGTATGTCAGAGCTTTTCAAGTAGAATACTGTGTTTAAGCTGCCGCACAACGCGTTGATGTCTTATGTACCTATTAATACTCCTGCTTGCAAAACTCGTTGATATCTTTTATTTATTAATACATAATATTTAGTTTACACAATAAATAAGAGTATAACGCAGTCAGGTTAGATGTAACATAGAGTATTGAACACTGAAAATATTACACTTACAGATTAATAAATGATATAAAAATAAAAAATATACAATAATGTAAATTTTGTACCTACCTAACCATGTATTTATTTAGTAATTATAAACCCGTAAATGCCCTTAGGTATAGAGTTTGTGGTAAGCGTACTATTTAAATTACTATTTGAAAGACCTAGTTTCTCATTGGATTGAAACTTCAGAACGATTTTAATTTCTATAATCTGGTACCTATAGGTATAGGTACCTATAGGTACCAGATTATACGATAATAATAATAATAATAATCACGTGCTTGCCTACACTCTACAAGCTCCTTACATCCATTTTGAGAGCAAAAATTAATAATAATATTAACCATCACGTGCTTGCCTACACTCTACAAGCTCCTTACATCCATTTTGAGAGCAAAAATTAACACGCACATTGTTGCGAACAATGTTCTGGCCTCTGCTCAAAATGGATGTAGGGTTGGGTCCCGTGGTACTAAAGAGCTCCTCCTCATCGACATGACCATTTGCCAGCAAGTCCGGCGTAACAAAGGGGCCCTCTCCGCCGCTTGGATTGACTACAAGAAGGCCTATGATTCGGTGCCTCACTCATGGTTGAAAAGGGTCTTGGAGCTGTATAAAATTGATGCAGCTTTAAGATCCTTTCTCGGCGCGTGTATGGGGCAGTGGACCACAGTTCTTCGTCAACCAGGAGGCGGAGATGACCCCTCTGGCCCGCAGGACTTCATAAGGATCGAGCGAGGAATATTCCAGGGTGACAGTCTGAGTCCCTTATGGTTCTGCCTAGCTCTGAATCCCCTCAGCACACTGCTGAAGGATTCAGGACTAGGTTGCCGGCTTCGGAGAGAGGGTGAAGTCATTTCTCACCTTCTGTATATGGATGATCTCAAATTATTTGCACCAAATAGCCAAGACTTGTTGGAGCTACTGCGAACCACAGAAGTTTTCAGTAGTGCCATCAATATGGAGTTTGGTGTCGATAAGTGTGCGGTTATGCATGTGCAGCGGGGGAAAGTAGTAAATTCAACAAATTTACAGCTTTCTGAGACAATGTCGTTCAGATCTATCTCGGAAGCAGAAACCTATAAATACCTTGGTATGTCACAGTCTTTGGGTATTGAAGATATGGGAATTAGACAGGCGGTGAAGGAGCGCTTTTTCAGCCGGCTCACAAAAGTACTTAACAGTCTTTTGTCAGGAGGCAACAAAGTGCGCGCCTTCAACGCCTGGGTAATGCCCATACTCACATACTCCTTTGGCGTACTAAGGTGGACTCAGACCGAGCTGGACGCCCTGGATCGAAGGGTCCGTACACTGCTCACCACACATCGAATGCTACACCCGCGCTCATCAGTTATGAGATTGTACATCCCGCGGAGGTGTGGGGGTCGCGGCTTCTTAAATGCCAAAAACCTCCACAACCACGAGGTGTACAATCTTAGAAACTATTTTCTTAACAATGAGTGCGGGATGCATCGAGATGTGGTGGCAGTAGACCGGAACCTCACGCCGCTCTCCTTGGCAAAAGAGAACTGGCGCAAACCTGTGGTACTAAGCACCGAGGACCGCAAGGCGGTATGGAAGAGCAAGGAGCTACACGGGCGGTTCTACAAGGCCCTCACGGGACCTGACGTAGATCTGCTCGCGTCGGTGAACTGGCTACGATTCGGGGACCTCTTCGGAGAAACCGAGGGTTTTGCCTGTGCAATTGCTGACGAGGTTATCATGACGAATAACTACCGGAAATATATCCTGAAGGACGGTACGGTCGACATTTGTCGGGCATGCCGCCGTCCCGGTGAGTCACTCAGGCATATTATTTCCGGTTGTTCTCAGATTGCTAACACCGAGTACTTGCACAGACATAACCTCGTAGCCAGTATTATACACCAGCAGCTTGCTCTTCAATACGGCCTTGTGGACGTCGAAGTGCCATACTACAAGTACACAACTGCACCAGTTCTCGAAAATGGTCGTGCCACGCTCTATTGGGATCGACCTATCATCACGGACAGAACTATTGTAGCCAATAAGCCTGATATCGTGCTGGTAGATCGATCGCAGCGCCGGGCTGTGCTCGTCGACGTCACCATCCCCCATGATGAGAATCTCGTGAAGGCCGAGAAGGACAAGTCCAGTAAGTACCTAGACTTGGCCCACGAGATAACCGCCATGTGGGATGTTGACTCGACGATCATAGTCCCGATAGTCGTTGCAGCGAACGGTTTAATAGCGAAGAGTCTCGACCAACATCTTAAGAGTCTCTCGCTAGATGGCTGGGTCAAGGGTCAGATGCAGAAGGCGGTAATCCTGGACACGGCGCGGATAGTCCGTCGGTTCCTCTCTCTGCGACCTTAACCACCGGCAGCTTGGGCCCGCCCCGTTGCCGGCGGCACCCTAGGTTAGGTTTTTATAATGTGTTTATATTTTATATTGTTTTTGTATGTTGTATTGTATTTTACTTTTATAACCATATTATAACAACCTAGCCTAAGAAAAAATTGAAATAAAGAGATAATAATAAAATACTTTATTGCACTCTACAAACACGCAAAAAAAATAAATCAAGCAAATAGTAACAAAAAATAAGGAAGTAGGTAACAACTGGCGGACTTATCGCTAAACAGCGATCTCTTCCAGACAACCTTTAGATAGCGATAAGGCGAAAAATAGTGATGGTATCGGGTGGTGCGAACAAAAGTAAAATATAATGAATATACGATTTTAATTTCTATAATCCAATGAGAAACTAGGTCTTTCAAATAGTAATTTAAATAGTACGCTTACCAAAACTCTATACCTACTATACCTATAGGTACCAGATTATATAAATTAAAATCGTAATCGTAAATCGTAATCGTTCTGAAGTTTCAATCCAATGAGAAACTAGGTCTTTCAAATAGTAATTTAAATAGTACGCTTACCACAAACTCTATACCTAAGGGCATTTACGGGCTTATAATTACTAAATAAATACATGGTTAGGTAGGTACAAAATTTACATTATTGTATATTTTTTGAAACACTATTATAGGAGTGATTTCCTCTACATCGTGACTGTTTTATCACTTCACGTGCTAGGAGCCTCATGTTTTCGACTTTATACTCAAATTACGGACACCGGTACTGACGCAGATATCAAATTGATTTTATGTAAATGGCTTATTCGGTGATTTACCCAGAGACTTCACCCAAGATACACATGCCGCTGCTGAAGGCATAAATCCCGTTACAACTCTTGTTTTAATGACAATAAGGTTCAGATTATGTTATTGATTTATTTTGTATGTAAAGCGAAATGTATGTGTATATTTGTATATCGATGTAAGTGTGTATGTGCGTATTAGCATAGCTTTCTAGGTGTTTGCGTAACGACAAAATGTGACAGTTTGATTGTAATTTATAACTATCATTTCTTTAATTTCAAATATACGGCGAGTTTATGGAGTTTATGTAGAAAGTGTCATAAATTAATACTTACGTTAAGTGTTTCGTGAGATTGCTGAGGTTGAACCGTTAACTTTGACACCCATAAGGTTTAGTTAAAAATAATTAGCCTCTTGTTGAGTTTTTGTGTAGTCATTCATTAATAATTAATACATACTTATAATATTTAGCATAACCATTTAATTTAATTTGACTATTCATCATCATCATCAGCCCATAGTGGTCCACTGCTGGATATAGGCCTTCCCCAATTCGCGCCACCATACTCGGTCCTTAGCTCTCCGCATCCAACGACTATTGCGCCATCAGAAATGTTTCAAATTAAATATTTTCCTGCTAATAATATTGGCCGTCGCAAAAATAATGCAGATCATTATCAAAAATGTTATTATATCATATCCATCACAATAATAATATTGACGAAATCATTGCAAACTCGAAAGAATACAACGCGAACGAAAATCAATCTTCTTCGCTTACGAGAAGGTAAAATTTAGCTAGAAAAAATACCAGGAAATGTGTTTAAATTTTGACTTCGAAGTCGATTTACGAGTAAGGTGCGCTATTGACTTTCGATTGTTTTTTGCGAGAATTTTCGATGGTCTCAAAGTGTAGGGTGCGGTGCGTGGCCGTATTTTTTGCTGATGCGAATTTTAAAAACGAATTCGATTTCTTTGAGTAACTAAGAGGCGCAAGATAATTATTTTATATTCATAATAATGTAGGAAGGTTGTTTCAATACATTTTGATCTTATTTATACTTCAGGCCTACTATGGCGAACTTAGAAATTAGTACATTTTAAAGATTTATTTGTCACACTAATGATTTATGCGTGTAATGACTTCAAGGAAATATGGCAATGATGTGAAATGACTAGTATAATTTTGTCATAGTATAAAAATGTCCACACTTATGTTAGACGGAATACATAATATGTAAATAAATAATAAAAGTGTTCGCGTATAAAAATGACGCAAATTGCCTTCCTTCGGTCCATTCTGTAGGTGTATACATTTTTATACAATCATTGTAGTAATTTTTATGTTTCGGCTTTATTATTTTTAAACGTTTTGAAGTATTGTCATTTTAATAGTCAGGCATTTTTTTAAAGTACCTAGTCATTTTTATAAGTCGTCATATTCACTTATAGTCAATTGACGCATAAATCACACCAATGAAGATGTAGCTCTAATGACGCCTTCATTAGAATGACAGATCTTCGAGATTTGACGATTTCGAACATCGCGTTAGGGCTTGGCCTACTACCGCGAACATCGAAATTATATATTATATTTATATAAATTTCGAGGATTTTCTCTATCACTCTAACGAAGGCGTCATAACACTGAGAGATACATCCTCGTTTGCGTATTTTGAAGTTCGCGTAGGGTCTTAAAGTCTACGTGCACCTTATCAGCGTAATGTCGAAGGGCGGGGGTGGCGGGTCGCGATCGCGATAAATCACGCGCCTTTGTGCGACCGTCGCCGGACGTGAGAATCCGCCGCGCGCGCAGATCGCACGTGCATTGCTGCGACATGTGGCCGTGCGATTTTTAAACGACTTTTAGTCGCAAACGTCTGGAGTTCCTTCGCCTTTCGTTGACTATTTATAAACCTTATGCGCATTGTAATAAGGACGAGCGGTCAGGTAACTGTATTGTTGTGCGGATTTGAAATGATGTAAGTCTTTACGGATTCTGTGTCTATGGAGTTTTCGCGGTTCTAAAACGGTGTAAAGTATTTGAGTTTGAGAGGACTTATGATCTTTTGATGCAGGGATCGGAAACCGTTATTATTTTCAAACCGTTACCATACGTCAACCCCAAACCATAATCATAAAGTTTTTGTTCTCATTAACCGATACTTCTTAATGTTCTTTGACGGAACGCTTAATGGCCGATTCTGTTCTCAACGAACGGAATAATAACGGTTTTCCTAATTCTGTTGTAAGAGATGAACTGTCATGTCATGTTCTTCTTATAAAGTTTCCGTTACGGTTAATGTTCTATCAAACGTTTTTGGCCGCGAACGCTACGTTTAGTGTTCTTGGGAACGGAATAATAGTGGTTTTCCTGTCAAAATTGATTTGAACAAATAGACAATCACATGTGGTGCCTATTCTCCGATTAATCGAGATTGAATGTCGTATGGTTTGTATAAGGAAAACGTATTGAAATGACGTTTCGTGTCGTTTACTATTTTAATATTTATGGATACTGGAATAGAGACCCACTAGAAATTTAAAATCTGTTCCAAATTTAAACGCATAACCGAACGTAGTTAAGGAAAAAGGACGCAATACACTACAATCTGCCAATTTGTTTTAAATCCTATGTCAAAAGGAAAAGCCATCAATTTAAGTGACAAAGTGGCACCTTTTCGTTCACCTTTTCACCGCCACGTCAAAAAATAAAAGCGAGCAACACACGCCAAGCAACAAATTGCATGTAAACAACTAACTCAACAAAGTAAGTATCAGCTTCGTAGTGTTAAACGAACATATATTTTATCAGTTATATCGATTCATTGGCGGCGAAAAAATGTCCTTACCTACTGTTATCAGGAGGTAATGTTATGATTACAGTCACGTTAATTCCTATAGCAAGGCTAGCATATCTTGTGTTTAACATCAACTTGCCGCCACACTTCTCTTTTTAATCTATACAATTGAAAAAAGACGCGTAGCTGCGAGTTGCTTGTTAATTCAGAGTTTGCAATCTGTCACCAACCTCTTTTGAGAAACTGAACTTGCTTTTCAAAAGAGGTCGATAGATCTGAGTCCGTAGCTATGTTAGCTAACGTGCCGTTTTATTCTCTTTGGTGCCAATCGCTACGCTACGCTGAGCAGGTAGTGTATCGTAGTTTTCTCTCTGTCACTCTTTCTTATTGGTGTGACGAAGACAGTTGAGTTTTGTTCGCGACTGAATATTAGCGATTGGCATATTGGCTACACAACCTGTTCATATAATCATTTCATCGCCAACACCGTTAACTAATGTGTCTTGATGTTTTATGAATAAGGCAATTGGACTGGATGCGTCTAAGAGTTACGAATAAATGCAAAGTCATTTGCAGACACCAATAAACTAACATGTTTTACCACAAAAATCAACTATATTCCAAATAGCTGACTGGTGAGTCGTGAGACTGGTGACTTGCTTCAACCTTTTCAACGCCACGTAAAACTATAATAAGCTAAATTTGAACTTTACGCACGTGCATAGTTACATATTATTTTGTGGATGGTGACTTACAAATAGTCTTTGGCGTTGAAACTCTCTTGTTAATCAGTACCTACCAATATATCAGTCATTGTCCAATCTAATTGAAACCTTGTGGACGGCGATAACGGTTATGTTGGTAACACTGTTTCAACGCCAAAGACCGATATACAAGTCACAGATCAATAGAGACCTAGTCGCACTTGCTTATAGTTTTTGACAAATTCCTTTGTGACACTTTGGTGGCGTGGATGGAGTGACAGCTGCTGTTTTTGCCGTGGCATTGAAAAGGTTAGTGTTATGATGAGGTAAAAATTGTATTGACAGCGGTATCGTCATGGTTCGTCTCAGTAAACTTAGCACAGGATCAGTGCGACAATATGTCGCCGCGAGATAGATTATCCATCTCCCTTTTATTCATATTGTTGGTAAAAGATAGAAAATCTATACATGTAGCGATAACATACTGACATAGCAATCATGTGCTAAGCGTACAGTATAGTTCGAGAAATATAAATTGAACGTTTATTTTTACTATAATGTAGGTAGAAAGTTACCAATTTATATTTCACGAACTGTACTCTCAGTCGTCGTATGTCAAGTTCTTAAATTGATGCCGTTCTGATTGTGTCACTAATTTTTTATAGTTAGCATAATAGTATAGCAAGATAGTAGTTAGAGCAACACACCCAAAGAAGATGTTGACGAAGGCTTAAATGAGCAATATGAAATAGACAATACAACAAATTACCAAAGTTGATATAGTTGACCCCAGTTAAAATGACGAATCAAGAATGGGTGACAAAGACAGATCGGGACCAATTCAAGATTTTAAGAAAAAACAATTGAGACGTCACTGAAAATAAAACTAAGGCTGCGTTTCACCAAACTTTTATTCGAAGAATAACGCTTTCTCTCAGATATATATGTAGTGCTAAAGTACTATGGAGATTTGACATGACTATTCGAAAATAAGCGTTATATTTCGAATCAAAGTTTGGTCAAATCGACTAAGTGAAACACGTACACGGTCCAGAATAGACGTGTGCGCCGATGTCAAAATGGTCGGCGGCGGCGTTTGCCAAAAAGTCGGCGGCGGCGGCGTGATTTCGGCGTGAAATCGGCGTGAAGGACACGTGAATATGAAAGCGGAATTCGATCGTATTCTTTGTTATAATTGAGATAAATACAATATAAATGTTCAATAAACACCACTAATGACCACCTTTACCACCATCTGATCTATAGATAACAGTTTTCTCTTCCCATCATGTTCTAAAGCTTGTCCACGAAATAAAGTAGCCATCGTAAAATCAGTATCCCCTGTTACACAATAGTCCCATGTAGTTCTAACAGCCATGGGACCGTAAATTTATTCTTCTGTTTTATGTTTCAAAATCCAATATCCAAAAGCATTCGCTTAAATGTCATCAAAATAACTTCAGATAATGCTTATTTCAAACGTTCGCGCCCAAAAAAGTGCGATCTTTTGCACCGATTTCAACAATGTTAGATTTGAAATAGTTAATTAAAATTGTAGACACGATATTCACAGTTTATTTTAGTATCGAAATTGTAATTTAGTTAAGACCCATTGGGAAACTAAATGATCCAAAATGGTAAAATAAGAAGAAACACTGCTACAATTCAGTAGTTTAAATAAAAGTCGATAATATCAAACACAGCGTCCGAGATGAAAGGCAAAGAGCTCGTTCTTCTTTCTAATAATATCCATGCAAAGGTATGGTCTCATTAAAAAAAATACGGCAATGTCTACTTTATTTCGTGGACAAGCCTTAACATAATATGTATTTCCAACAATAACTGGGCTTGGACTAACTCTATTCATCTTTGTTATATGATGATAATAATGATACATATTATCTGTCGATGGAAATTAAGTACCCAAATCATAGCATGGCATAAGGATAGTGCGCAGTCCACATCCAATTGATTCCACCTATCTTTGCCAGGTCATCGATCCATCATATTGGGAGCTTTCCTATGCTGCTTCGACAAGTTTATGCTTGCTTTTAAGAAATCACTTGCCCCAACGGTAATTTTGCGAGCAATATGTCCAGCCCACTGCCAATTCAGGTCACACATTTTTTGAGCTACGTTGGTGCTTTCAGTTATTCTACGGCTCTCAACCTTTCCTATTTCAATCTCGTAGGGAACTCCTCTTTCCATCAATTAAATAGCTCATTGAGTGATCTTTTTACTAAGCCCATAGCCACTCACTTGCTTCATGTAGCTTTTGTTACATGTCATCCCTCTTATTTTACATAGACATAGAGTCTATCGCAAAAACCAAAGTAACACTTGGTCGAAAAATTCCGTTTCGAAATATACTGCAGGATATTGAATGAGAAAATATTGTGCTGTCCGGTACTACTTTACTATTGACCTTTTTCTCAAAATTAGATCCACCCACCTCGACTAACTGTCTGTCTCCGGTACACATATTCGTCGACTTTGAGCTTAAATCTTGACTGGAATTTGTATCACAAATTCTAGATATTTCATTAGGGTTCGTTGATATTCGTTGTATCTTAAGCCCAAATAAGCATTCAGGGGCTCTCTCTAGGGGAGTATAGTGCTCAAGTCCTCCAAGGTATCAGCCATAATTACTTTATAGTCGGCGAACCGAATGTGGGTGGTATAACTGATATACTCACTATTGATGTTGATGACAAAGCCCTTTCTAGACCAAAATCTTGAAAACATCTCCCAAAGCAACCAAAAACAGTTTTGACATACTGCAATGGTATGTTTACTCCTAGCTGCAATACTATGGGTTTCGAATACGGTCTTGGAGACGAACTGGACGCTACAATATAAGTACCGGTAGTCTACTCTACTTGGTTTACTTGTTCTACTGTTTGTTGGTTACTTGTTCTTTGGACACATAGCCCACAAACTCGGAAGACCTGCAAAAACTTATTGTCTCAGGAAAGTTTAAAAGGAAAAGACCGAGTCCCATGCACTGAACAGACCGGATCCGCACTACACTCAACATTAAGGTTGCTAAAGCGGTCCACGCTGCCAAAGATCGGGGCCGTTGGCGGAAGATCGTAAAAGAGAAATTCATGACTTGATAATCACAACCCCCGGCATTGTGGTATCGGTACAAGGAAAAGTCTACTTGGTACCGCTGGAAATAGTGTATCGTATTTGTTTATAAGGGGGTAACCCCTTATGTATAAACTTCTCGATCGATTCAAATCCTTCATAGGCCACAAACGTTAACCAGAGGGGCAAGTTATACCTCTCGGTCTTCTGTATAACCTGACATTGCTTGTGCAAAAACCAAAACGGGCTTGTTCGGGTCGGGAGGCTGGATATCGTGAACTCTAAGTATGTGTGATGAGTGATGACACTCGATTGGCTGATATTTTATTTCCTGTGTAAGAGCATTATGTAAATACATAAAGCAAATACGAAGCTTAGTATTTAGTAAGTAATCCATAAGAAATAAGTCTGTTATTCAGTCAAGGCCACGCCGATTTTACGCCGACCATTAGTCGGCGGCGGCGGCGTGGCGAAAATGGTCGGCGGCGGCGTGACGCCGGCGCGGCGCACACGTCTAGTCCAGAATCGAAATCTTTGATAGAGTTAACTGGGTTGGCGTGTGTACCTACTAAAACTAAAAAAGGAAAAAGACTATATATATTCATATTTATTTATTCGTGGTTAAATAGCTTGGTCTTCCACATTCCAGCGTTTCACCGCTGCCGCTGGAGTCAGCATATGAGTATATGACCGCAGCTGATCTGATGATAACGAGTACTTTTGCGCACTGAGGTTGCAACGCAACAAATACTCATCACTGCTATCTCAAAGGGAAAAGGATTCTTGCTATATCAAAGGGTTCCAGGATGGCTGGCACATACGCGGGTTAGGTCCTCTGGCATGGCATCTTCCACTTTCTTCTATGCTGGTATACCAAGGCATCCATTCAGGTGTCTTCATATCAAAGGGTCCATGGTATCTAAGGCTGTGGAACACGGCACCTCATTAGTTTGATTTGAGCGATTAAAAAAAATTACATTCTTATGGCGGCCTAACTATTTTTAGTATAAAATAGATTATGTGAGAAGCAACACCAAGTATGACTTTTGCGTCTATCTTCATCTAGTTGTTTGCTAGAGCTTCTTGAGTGAGGTTGGTTATTTGGCGGGCAAAATCTTGGCAAAATATAGACATACATTTTTCAAAACAGGGTGGTATTAAATGAAAAAAAAAACCCATGACCTGTAATAAAATGACAACAGTAGATTACATTGATAGTAGTTTTATTGGAAAAAGCTAATCAGAAAATAAGTTATGGCTTTGGGCAATTTTATCCAGTACTTTAGCAAACGGACATTGAAAACATTGCCCATCATGAAAAATAGCCTACAGTTGTCACTTTCAAGTTTTACCACTTTATGAAAATAGCGGAGGGTAATGTTTTTTTCAGTAAATTACGTTTTTATAACTCCGTTATTTTATTTTACGTGTACAAAATGTTCGGAACCAATAGTCGTTGTCAGTTTCGTTGTCTGCTGCTTCGTTAGTGGGCTGATATTTATATCAATATAATATTATCTTGATTCCCATTCAAAAAATGGTTTTATTATTATTGCATTAAAACAAATAATACATTTTGGACTGTTTTACTTCACTAGTATATTAATACTTTGAACAAAAGTTAAACGTCTTTAGTTAAGATATCTACTTAAAAGTGACAACCCTAGCATTTGCGAATTGCGTTAGTGGACCTTGTATGAAAAAGAGCGAAAACGGGTAGGTAACATTGCCCAACCAATTTACTCAAAATTGTTTATACTTATCCCTGAGTTATAAACATGAAATGGTAGAATTGCCCAAAAACCTTCTGTAATCGTAGTATTATTGTCATACGAGCTATTTTTAAGCACTAAATTGAGGTGGGCAATGTTGGTCAAGAACGAGATTACTTTGCTCGCCTTCTATAGGTGCATTCAGACCAAAAGAACATTCGCTATTCTAACCTCCCACTCTACGAAATTCGATCGTTACACAAAACGTGATTGGTTGATTTCGTAGAGCGGGGGATAGAACAGCGAATGCTCTTTTGGTTTGCACGCACCTTAACACGATGAACGCCACGCCAAAAATGTAGTCTTTCCATTGGAGCCACAGGGGTCACCGGTGAGCCTAACCATGTTGAACCATTGGGGCCACGGGGGTCACCGGTGAGCCGTCGCGAGCCTTCATTTCAAACCTGTTTTACAGGCCACCGTTCACTTATTCTATCCGAAAACGTATGCAGGGTGAGCCGTGTGGCCCTAGAGAAGATACAAATTGCCTTGGTTCTTTTGTACTGTAAAGGACTTATGATTTTTTCGTCAATTTGTGAACTTAGTTAAGGTTGGCTTACTCGTCATAGGTAAAATATAGTTGAAGACTTGCAAATAAAGATTTTAAATATTGAGTTTGGTAAAAAAATAAAGTAAATTAGTTTTTAATGCTTATAATTATTTTTTATTTACCTAATTTTAAGCATATAATACAACTTTTAGTTAAGTTTGAAAATAGGTAACGTCGTCGACTTACTCGCTATCAAGATGACACTAAAGTTTAAAAAAGCTTGTATTCTTAAGCTTTTCATAAAACAATTTATCACAATTGGCATAGTAAACTTAAAGGTACCTATTCATTATAATTATAATTCTTATCAAAAGTAACAAAAGTACAAAATAATAATTAGTGAGTTCTGTCATGGTTTTGCTCCGGAATTGTTTAGAAGGAAGCTACTTTTTATATCGAGGGGGGGGCATTATTTCCAGATCGACGGAGTTGCTATGGGGAGAGGTAGATCATAACAATTTTTTTTTAACGAAAAAAGTGTTAACGCTTTCACAGCCAGTAACAAAAAAGCTCGTTTAAATTTGAATTCTAAAATGTTATTAACAGAGTTCTTAATCACAATTGCGGAAATAACGCATAATTTATTTTTATTTTTTTGTTACTGGACATTGTTTTTTTTTTGTGTTTGTTAAGAATTATTTCTATTTCTAGACGGATCCAAGAATAGATGGATGGAAAGAAGGACTAACCAACAGATAGATAGACAGTCAGACGGACGGACGAACAGACAGACAGACTGACATGACGAAATTGTAAGGGTTCCTAATTTACTACGGAACCATAAAAAGTACTTACACCCAGAATAATTGAAAAGGCAATCATTTCAAGTAATATCCGGTCGAAATATGTTTCTTTGCAGAAATAAACGGGCAGACAAACGGACGGACAGACATACAGACCGACAGACAAACACACAGACAGACAACGGATGGACAGATGAACAGACAGACAGACATACAGACACATAGACACATAGACACACAGACAGACACTCAGATAGATAGACAGAAAGATCGACAGATGAACAGACAGACAGACAGACAGGCAGACAGACAGACAGACAGACAGAAAGATCGACATATGAACAGACAGACGGCAGACCGTCAGACAGACAGACAAACAGACAGACAGACGGAGATGGCGAAAATGTAAGGGTTCCTAATTTACTACAGAACCGTAAAAAGTAATTACAGCCAGAATAATTGAAAAGGCAACCATTTTAAATAATATCCGGTCGAAATATGTTTCTTTGCAGAAATAAACGGTTGGAAAGACGGACGGACAGACATACAGACCGACAGACAAACAGACATACAAACACACAGACAGACAGACAGACAGATAGACAAACAGACGGATGGACAGATGAACATACAGACAGACATACAGACAGACACATAGACGGATAGACAGAAAGATCGACGGATGAACAGACAAACAGACAGACAGACGGAAAGATCGACAGATGAACAGACAGACAGACGGACAGACAGACAGACAGACAGACGGACGGAAAGATCGACAGATGAACAGACAGACAGACGGACAGACCGTCAGACAGACAGACAGACGGACGGAAAGATCGACAGATGAACAGACAGACAGATGGACAGACCATCAGATAGACAGACAGACAAACAGACAGACAGAGGGATGAACAGATGGACAGACAGACATACATACAGACAGACAGACATTTCAAGTAATATCCGGTCGAAATATGTTTCTTTGCAGAAATAAACGGACAGACAGACGGACGGACAGACAGACAGACAGACCGACAGACAAACAGACAGACAAAGGATAGACAGATGAACAGACAGACAGACAGACATACAGACAGACAGACGGACATGGCGAAAATATAAGGGTTCCTAATTTACTACAGAACCGTAAAAAGTACTTACAGCCAGAATAATTGAAAAGGCAACAATTTTAAATAATATCCGGTCGTAATATGTTTCTTTGCAGAAATAAACAGGCAGACAGACGGACGGACAGACAGACAGACAGACAGACCGACAGACAAAAAGACAGACAACGGATAGACAGATGAACAGACAGACAGACAGACATACAGACAGACAGACGGACATGGCGAAAATGTAAGGGTTTCTAATTTACTACAGAACCGTAAAAAAGTACTTACAGCCAGAATAATTGAAAAGGCAACAATTTTAAATAATATCCGGTTGAAATATGTTTCTTTGCAGAAATAAACGATTTAACAGACGGACGGACAGACATACAGACCGACAGACAAACAGACATACAAACACACAGACAGACAGACAGACAGACAGATAGACAAACAGACGGATGGACAGATGAACAGACAGACAGACATACAGACAGACAGATAGACAGACACACAGACAGATAGACAGAAAGATCGACGGATGAACAGACAAACAGACAGACAGACGGAAAGATCGACAGATGGACAGACAGACAGACGGACAGACCGTCAGACAGACAGGTAGACAGACGGGCGGAAAGATCGACAGATGAACAGACAGACAGACGGACAGACCTTCAGACAGACAGACAGACAAACAGACAGACAGACAGACAGAGGGATGAACAGATGAACAGACAGACATACATACAGACAGACAGACATTTCAAGTAATATCCGGTCGAAATATGTTTCTTTGCAGAAATAAACGAGCAGACAGACGGACGCACAGACAGACAGACCGACAGACAAACAGACAGACAACGGATGGACAGAACGGAAAGATCGACAGATGAACAGACAGACAGACATACAGACAGACAAACGGACATGGCGAAAATGTAAGGGTACCTAATTTACTACAGAACCCTAAAAATATCTTACAGCCAGAATAATTGAAAAGGCAACCATTTCAAGTAATAACCGGTCGATATATGTTTCTTTGCGGAAACAAGCGGACGGACAGACGGACGTACAGATAGTCAGTCCGTTCAGATAGACAGACACACAGACAGAGAGACAAACAGACAGACAGAAAGATCGGCAGATAACAAGACAGACAGACGGACAGACCGCCAGACAGATAGACTTATAAACAGACAGACAGACAGACATACAGACAGACAGATAGACAGAGGGATGGATGCAAAATGCAAGGGTTCCTAATTTACTACAGAATCCTGAAAAGTACTTACACCCAGAATAATTGAGAAAGCAATAATTTGGAGGAAACAAACGGACGGACAGACAGACATACAGACAGACAGACAAACAGACTGACAGACAGACAAACATACAGACAGACATACAGACAGACAGGTGGATACACATGGCGAATCTGTGACGGTTTCTAATTTACTACAGAACCCTAAGAAATACACCCAGAATAATTGTAAAAGCAATAATTTCGAATACTATCTGGTCGAAACACGTTTCTTTGCGGAAACAAATGACCGTATAGACGGACGGACAAACAATCAGACAGACAGAGAAACAAACAGACATACAGACAGACGGATGGACAGATAAACAGAAAATATACTTTCATTCGCCAAAGAAATGTTCGTTTAAATTTGAACTTTACTACGATGTCAATAGAGTTCAAGATCACAACTGCGGAAGTAACGAGCTAAGCCGAGTTTAGACCTGGGTCGTGTTTTATAAAGTTTCATTTTACAATTTCGCTGTTTGCCTCTCTAACGCACGCACATAATATATTGGCTAGAAAGAGAGACAAACGGCAAATTGTAAATTGTAACTTTATAAAACGCGACCCTGCAAGTTTTGAAAAAAAGAGTTGTAGACATTTGCCACTAATTCCTACCAATATTTGCCGTGTGGTGATGGCAGTAAGAATATATTTTGTCACCACCCCAACTCCTCCTGTGGGTGTCGTAAGAGTCGACTAAGGGATTGAAGTGTCACTGACTATTATTTGATAAAAGATTGATGATGGGCAGCAGAGTCATCATAGTGGACATACTACTGCGATCGCCAATCCGCTTGCCCAGCGTGGCGATTATGGGTATTTGCCTCCTAATGCGCCTATACGCATAGTAAATAGGAGAGGCCTACGTCCAGCAGTGGACTATCATAGGCTGATGATGATGATGATTTGCGTCTAAAAACTTGCGGCAATAACTTGCAAGTGTAAACTCAGCTTTGTGTCTTTTCAAAAGGGCTTATTTCTACTCTGGCAATAAGGATTATTTTTTCTATATTTCCATAAGAGAAATTATCTCTATTGACAAAGTGCAAATAAGCCCTTTTGAGAAGACATTCCACAGTTACGATATAATGAATTCATAACAAAACAACATACGTAATTATGGGACAAAGTCATTTTGCGTCCGGCGGAATGTAGCCAGCAACGCATATTGCTAGTTGTGCTAAGCTCACCTGACGCCAATAAAACGCGACTCCAAGCATCGGGGTTCCATTAAGGGAAATAATAGGAACTGCAACTGTCTTCTTGAGCAATTCACGTATCGTACCTATCACTATGTTGACTATTCAGACGAGTGGTATGCACCCATAACTGCGTAGGTACTATTAGGAGTATGAATGCAATAAGTGCAGGTTATAGTAAGTATATATATTTATTTACCAAGGAGCCGAGCCGATATTACAAGACAGGTGCCGGTAGTAGACCAACATCGGGCGTCTTACTCCTCCGTCTTACCTCCTTCTCATTAAACTCTAAAATTAACATAGAAAGAAATATCTACTAATCAGAAAGTTCACAAACTTACCATTATAAACATAATTATTTATGTATATCATTAGACGTCAGCTTAACTTAATACTCAAAACTTAATTTTAATGATAATTAAATATAAACATTATGTCGGAAAAAACATAGACATCTCAGTCAACAACTCGTTGTCAGGTAACCAATTTCCAGGCAAGTTCCCGTCGACGGCGCTAGGAGGCGCCAGAATTGCTAGCACATATTGCATCCTTTCACTTAATTCAATTTAAACCTTTTTCATCATGCGGCTAATACCACACGTCAAACCTAAATGGCTAGTCAAATGAAATAAAAATACGAACTATATTCGCGTGGAAAAGAGAGAGCGAGTGGCGGCATGTTTACGTCATCGCGAACAGTTTAATAATGGTTCACGGAACTTTATTTTTCGTTCATCTCTAGTAACGGTAACCAGAAAAGTTTTGTTCTTTCATATAAATCATATAATGTTCTTGTCAAAACCGTTATGTCAAAGAACGGAATTTTTCCGTTCATCTTGAATATTGTGAACCAGAAATATTGTGTTCATCTACAAAACCTTTATCGTAGTTAACCGTTACTAATACGAACGGAATTAATAACGGTTAAAGAACAATATCAAATGGTTAATCGAGAACGGTTCCGATCCCTGTTTTGATGTGAGATGATTTTTGACCTGTTGTTGCGTTGCATGGGTCATTAGATGCGTGGATCATAAATGCTTTTGTAGAAATACTTTTTTTAACAAAACATTTGGAGTCTTATGGAATATGAGAAGTCGTAGTATATTCAGAACTGGACAGAATTCATTTGAGTGTACCTACCTAATTCATGTGAATACGGTTTTTTACACGAATAATAATAAATTGTAATTTTTTATTGAATAAATAATTATAAATTACCCTTTTTATGAAATATATGTTACTTACAAACCTTATACAACTCTGATATCGTTTTAGCACTTATTTAATGATAATATAATTCAGAATTCAGATAGATAATTCATAATTTATTGCATAAAATCATTTGCCACAAAATTGTTAACACGAGTTTATTTTTGCTACTATCACACATATCACTTCGCGATTCTCTGAGATATCTAGTATTGTATTGCATTATGGTCATTCTCCGCAACTCTACATCAAACGTGCCTATTTTACGTGGTTCCATCGCTGGCCCAGTACTTGTTGGGAACTTCTTATACACCATTGATTTCTTCGCAGATGTATGAAGATTTCCTCACGATGTTTTCCTTCACCGTAAAATACTCGTGAACATCAAAGTATTAATAAGGATGCAAAAGGATTTATTTTGTAATTTAATAAACATTTAATGATATTTTATACATAGGTTTTCGAAAATCTCATTGGTATGAGCCGGCTATTGAACTTGTTATTATGTAGGTTGTTAGTCAAGCAATCGACTCGTGCTTGACTAATACAATTTGAATTTGGAAGTTCATCATGCAAATTGTCTGTGAATGATGAGCCTTCAAAGTCACTCTACTGACAGATCTTCACGAGTAACAAAAGTGCATTTGAATATAAATAAATAGTGGTGTTCAAGAAGCGTTGTGCAGTTTTTAACTCCATGTCCAGGGTCCTCGGATTAACCAACCAAGAGAATCTACGACCGCTGCGTAGCATCCGTCCGTTTCACCGCTCGACCACAAGATATCGAGTACCTACCATAAATACAACAAAAATCAGTTTAATTAGCAAGCTCATTTTTCGAAGTCGGTTAAAAGTGCAAGCTAATCACATAGCAAGTGCAGCACAAGCAGGTCAAGCCATACAGCGCTAACAAGAGCTGGGATAGATGCAGAAACGCCCTCGTGCTCGAGTCGAGTGGCCCACTCCCACTCGGCGACCCAGTTCCGTACAAAGACACTCGGTGGAGCTTACTTAGCTACGGCACACCCGTACTACGAGTATGATCCTCGTATGTGGATTATATATCTTGGGACATCTTACACAAATCGACCTAATCAATTAAGGCTTGAGATGTTGGTACCAAGCGACGGTTAGCAGCGGCCTTACCGCGAACTTCGAAATCAGCATATTTCGATGTCTAGTCTCGCTCATTTTAATGACGTCTTCGTTCGGTTGGAGTGATAGAAAAATTCTCGAAATATACGAATTTTGATTTTTGCGGTAGTAGGCCAGAACGGAATGGAACGACGACGATACTTCCCGCTACCGATCGAGTCTACCAATATTTACGAAGAACTTTCAGTATAGTACCAATACCAATATCGAAATAACTTTCAAAAAACTTAACCACCCATACAAAATGAGTTAAATAGCCAATTTTCCGTGTACGCTTTTTAAGAACGACATTTTTTAAAGATATTTCGATGTTGGTACCATACTGAACGTTCATCGTAATAGTTGGTCGGTAGCGGGAAGGATCGTCGTCCCGTTCCAGCCTCTATACATAATAGATATATACAAATACAGCTACAACCACAGAACACATATTCGTGATGAATACACACAAATAAAACGCTCGCCGGGATTTGAAACCGGAACCTCCAGTTTCGTAGGCAGGATCACTACCAACTAGGCTACGATATGATGATGACTATCTAGGAAGCGGTGTAGTTTGATTGTTCTCTGAGGCTTCCACAATTGGTGGAGGTGCGGGGTCCATCGGCCCATCGGCTTGCGAACAGATCACACTCAATAGGAAAGGCCTTCGTCCAGCAGTGAAATAAGAAGCTGTGAATCTCGTGTCACGGGTATCTTAGTAAGGCTTCAGCTTACTTAGCTCCACGTTGACCCTGTTTACTCGCATCGAGGTGTCGCTGGCGTTTTACTTGCGACTGCCTTCGTAGCGTTGCGGGTCTACGAGGGTGTTCTGCTGGCCTAGCCACATTCTGCAATCGTATACGATAAGCGATAAGTCACGTGACGTCACGTTCGAATTTGTCATTCTCGTACATTTTTTCTTATCGCTTATGTGCTGCATAATCCTCAAAGCCACTGAAATAACAATTAACTTCGCTATATCCCTATACATATTAATGTTATTTTTCACCACACTTGCTGTCTAAGCGCGCCATTGCTTGTATGCACAGCGGGAGTAATAGAAAAGTGAAATTCCCTAGGGAGTAATAGAAATGTCAGTACGTCATTTAATAATATTTTGACTTAAAACTTATTTTTTTGTCGGCAAGTGTGATGAAAAACATTGTATGCATGGTCGGTAAGCGGAATACTAACTCGAGTTATTAAAAGCCTACGGCGTCGGGCTTCTAACACTCTCGTTAGTAATTTCGTACTTACCTCCCTTGATGCACAATGTACTAATTCAACTTTAAACTTGTCAGGAGATTACTTGCTAAGTAATAGGTACCGATTGTCGATGCAACCATGCAACTTCTCCCTTACAACATTAATTTTAACGTCTATTTTAGCTATAATATACATACCGTTTTTACTTTCGAAATGAATGAAACTCGCAGTTATAATCTAGCCCGGAGCACATCGTTTGGACCAATTATCAAACGCATTTAAAAAGAGCACATGTGCATAAAAATATGTACACAAACAGCACTTTTTTCGATTAGCATCGAATCGAAATCTTACCTTTTTAATGTGGTATAAATAAAAACAACATTAGTTATTCAAATCTTACCTGGGTGTACAAAAGTAGCATGTGTTCGCTATTTCTTTGCGCTGAGATATCATAAGAATATTTTTTTCGTCACCATACAATATACATTATCATGATTTATTATACCTTTGAAATTGCTATCGAGATTGCTTTCAGTAAACTACGATTACGTAATTTGTCATTTTTAAACCCTGAAGCATTGATTTTCTTTAAAGACTCTGGACTGGAGAAGGTTAGGCATCAACATAAATGGAGAGTATCTCCTAAACTGAATTGGCAGTAGGTACAATACACGTAGAACCAATGCCCGACGCGTACTCTTTGGCCGAGGGTGCTCCGCACCAGGACCCTCTTAATGGGTCGAAACATGTCGAGCAATCATCGACTTAAATACGTGAGTAACCGGGTTCGATAATATTTTAACCCTTGATAGGGCAATGGTAGGTAATATATTTTGAAACTTACTCTGTCACTGAATATGTATCAAGGCTAATGAAAATTATGTGTGACTGATGCCTTATTAAGGGTTAATATGTTTGAGTCTCACGTTAGTTATAATTCTAAAAAGTATCGATAGGTTTGGGGAGACCCTAAGTCTGCATTGCATATTATGTCCGGTCCAGATAATGGGATACGATAGCGATTGCCTCAACGTATTAAGTCCCTCGGCGAGTATAATAGCAAGTAATACAAGGGATATAATTAGAGTAAATAAATCCCCAACTATCCCTAGGTCCTAAACAAACATGGCGCATTACATTTCTGTCACGTTACCCACATAGACGGGGGTTGGGCAATTTTTTCATTTTATTCCGAGTGTTCTTGGAAGTATTCGGGTATGTGTGAATTGTGCGAGCAACACAAAGATAGCTTTTATGTGTGTTGTTGCTTTCAAATAATATTTAAGTTTTTAACCTCGCGGTCCTAGCAATCAATGTACAAATTGCAAAATATTTTCAAAATTAGTATAAATTACCGGAAATTTACATCAGAAAATTCTCATAGTCGCTCTTGATTGAGAACATTCTTTTTAATATTTTTTTTATAGTATGTATTTACATTTTAGACACGAAATGCATTAGCTGAACGACACGTTTTATAAAAAAATGTATAGGTAGGTACTATACATTATTAAAAGATTGATGATGGGCAGCAGCGTCATCATAGTGGACACATTCCTGCGATCGCCAATCCGCTTGCCCAGCGTGGCGATTAAGGTGATATCAGACGGTTCATTTCTCGTCCATTTTTTCGTTTCATTCGGCATCTTTCACTTAAGATGACACGTCTGACCACGGAGTGAAACAAAAGTGCCGAATGAATTCATTAGTGAACCGATCCAACAATGTTGGATATTTTCATTCGGCATCTTTCACTCGCACTCCGAATGAACGGAAAATGAACAGTTCATTCCGTCTGAACACGGAATGAACTGTTCACTCGGTTTTCGGCCGACCGTTGCTACTCGAGCGTTTAAATCTATCGTCTACCGTCCAATTCGTTTTTAAAAGTATCATCGTATTTATCGTATCGTAGTGGAATGAGCAAAACTCTTTGTTATTTTTTTTGTTTATTTTTTGTCAACTCCTTGATTAAATGATCACAAACTAAACTTATTCCTCGAGATACGACTTCATTGGACGCCATATTGACAGAAATGCGGAGTGAATGTGCATTTCTATGATTTATACGTCGTTGGACTAAAAGTAAATATGTCGATGTATAAAAATGTCTACATATAAAATAAAAATTGGTCAGAGTATTAGAAAGCCAATACTTTAGAATGCTTAAGTCTTATGAAGTCGGAATATAAAAATGACTACTATCAAATTATAAAAATGGTTATGTCTTATCAAGTCGAAATATAAAAATGACTACTTTCAAAGTGTACAAATGTCTAAGTCTAATCAAGTCTGAATATAAAAATGACTACTTTCTTTACTATAGGTCCAGGATTATAATAATACATATACGGATCAAATTCATCACCACCAACAATCATATACAGGTGGACATTTTTATACTTCGTCAAAATTATATACACCCGAACTTATGCAAGTGGATATTTTTATACATCGCCATATTTACTTTTAGTCTAGTGTCGCAACATGTTTATATTTGGTCTAATATACAGGTGAACATTTTTATACTTCGTCAAAATTATATACGCCCGAACTTAAGCAAGTGGACATTTTTATACATTGCCATATTTACTTTTAGTCCAACGACGCATAAATCATTTCTATGTCATTCCAGCTTTGCTGTGTGAACATGGAATGAAACAAAAATGAAGCATTCACGCGAGTGAACATTCATCCGAGTGAACCGTCTGATATCACCTTTATGGGCATTTACCTCCTAATGCGTTTATACGCATAGTTAATAGGAGAGGCCTACGTTCAGCAGTGGACTATCATAGGCTGATGATGATGATGATGACTATACATTATCCTAAACTAAAATATACAAAAATAAAAAAAAAACAAAATTAACTTCTATTTACTTTTACTGGCCTAATTTTTAGAACACTTGCAAAACAAATGAGATGGTTATGTTGTTATATTCTCTACAATTATATGTATGGACAAACTTTTATATTAACTTCATTATTTTAAAGCCAGCTGCACATTATTTAGGTCGAATACTATTGGTTCGAACTATGTACAACCGCTATCTGATATATTTTAGCGTCAGGAGCGTTCAAAAATATCTGCTGGCTTAGCCAAGTTGCCAATCGCTAACGCTTAGTCGTCAATCGTAAACGAAAGGCAGCTGCCTGTCTTTGTCGCACTAAGGAAGAGTGATAGAGAGGGAAAACTACGATACGCTACTAAGCGCAAGCGATTGGCAACTTGGCTAACCCTTAATTTGGCAAATTTCAAAAAAATCGTGCGTTCTAGCCTCCTCGCCATTGTATAGAGCAGAAAATTCTGTCTTAAAAAAAAATACAAAAAGTGGGTCGAAGACCATGTTCATTGTGACGAACATTGCCAAATTAAGGGCTAAGCATCCTGAGCACGCCTATATTGCCATTACGATAGACGCGTGTTCAGATATTTTTGAGCGCCCGGTCGCTACGATATATCTGATGGCGACAGTGCATCACCTCTTTACTCCTCATAAGTTAAGTATCAACGAACTCTTCAACTCGCGAAATCATTTTGACTCCCAAATGTACTGCCTGCGGGCGGTTATCGCACTCCCATTTAAAAGTACAAACGTTAAACGTCGACAATGATAAGCATTTCAAATGAAATGTGTGAATTTGAATGGAAACATTTGCGGGGTGAATGTGTAGCTAGCAACATAGGGCATTGAGAGTCGTTGAACTGGGCAGAGGAAAATGTGATATTAAAAAATGCCAAGTTGCATTGTCAGCCTCCGTAGCCTAGGTGGTAGTGATCTAGTGACCCTGCATACGAAGCTGGAGGTTTCGGGTTCGAATCCCCGCGAGGGCAGTTATTTATTTGTGTATTCATTTATCACGAATATTTGTTCCTTGGTCATACCTGTCTATGTATTTAAGTATCTATATGTATCTATCTATTATACTTATATTTCGTCGCCTGGTACCCACACCACAAGCCTTGATTGAGCTTACCGTGGGACAAGGTCGATTTGTGTATGTCCCAAGATATTTATTTATTGTAACTTGGCGGGACACACTACTATAAAATAATCATACAAGCAAGATCTTAAAGTCACACAGCGCAGTTTTATTCTAAGATATGATAATTAGGATCACATTCAGTTCCAGTATAGACTACTTAGTACGTTTCAGATTTCAAACTATATATACGTTTTTATAATAAGTTTATGCAGACTTTGCATTTAGTTAAGAAAAAAATAGCATTTTTTCATGAAATGTAGTAAACACCTATGCGGTTTCAAAATGGGCAAATCAACTTTATTCTGTTTTTTATTTCCATGGTTACGGACACCTGAGTCACGCTGGTTTTATGCAAAAATATGTTACTTAAGTTATACTAACATGCAAGTAATCCATGTTTGTAGGTGGCCCATTAATCCCTGGTATGCCGGAACGCAGATCCGCGTACGAGAAAACTTTTAGAAAAAAATATTTCCGGCATACGAGAGGTTAAGGAAAGAGCTTATTATCACCAGAAAAATGCATGTTTTCATAGTTTAAGTAAACCATGGCAATAACAAAAAGTTGATTCACCCAAATATAACATATACCTACTATCTTTATCACTCTTTTCACTCCTTTCATAGGTTTTTTTGGGTACCGATGATAAATTCGTATGTTTCCGTGAAAATAGGAAAAAATTGTTTACTATACGTACAGCTATAAAACGTATAAATAGTTATACGAGTAGTTACCATATGGTACACAATTCAATCTAATACAGTTTCTGCCTGGATAATATCGCCGGTTTAAAGGCAAAACCGACTATTTCGGTAAAGCATCTTTTAGCAAATATTATTCTATGTCATTGGCATAAAATACGATTTGTCAAAACCAACTTCAAGGAAATAGTTGGTTCTGCCTTCAACCCGACGATATTTATGTTTGCAATCACAGTAGCAGCTAAGCTATCAATAGGATTAATCCGCACAAACGATTGCGAGCTGCATGAGCATGCAGCACATTAGCCGCTTCACAGCCAGTTGGCTGCTAAAGCGTTTACACTTACAGCCATAAAAAAACATCCCAGTTATAGTATTGACAGTACAGTGACTTGCCATTTTATTGCTCTACTGTAGCCGTGGTATAACTTTTTTGTTTATTAAGGATTACCGACTGATAATACATCTTACATACTAAAAATACGTTTATATTAATTCATGGCAGATGCTTATTCCATTATAGGTAAATACAACTTACTTTATGTAACCACAACTAACTTCCCAACTAGCAAAGAAGTCATATAAAACAAGAGTTATACGACCTTTAGCCATATAAGAGTTTTATAGTCGTTTTTAGTTAACCTGTTAGTCAAATAAACGTTATAAATCTGATAGTTTAGTCGTCCAACCAAATAGTCTAATTACTATGGTAAATAAACGTTTTTGCGACTTAATTATACAACAATCATGTAGAGGTTTTAAAGAAAACGTTTACTTAATGATGTTCAAAGTCGTATAAACGTTTTCGTCTTATAAAGGGTTTTGAAAAAACAGAACCGTCGTAATAAGGTCATTTTTACAACGTCTACATAATTTTATTGTTGTATAAGTGATATCTTAAAACCTTATCTCGACAGTTATATAGCGGTATTGGGGGTAACTTCAATATGACAAAAAGATATCAGCGGGACTGTTATCTACCTTTTATTCAACAGTTGGTTATATTAACGTCAAACAAAAACTTTGAAAAACCTTTAGTTGTTGCCGAACCCGTTATATTCCTTTTATTGAACTATATGTTTTTAAATTGATTTTAAGTTACGGTTATAAAACATCATGCAATTTAAAGTCGATTTGAAATTAATATTATAAAATATCAGTCGCCATTTCGTGAGCATCACAGTACTATTTCAAAGAAAAAAACCATGGACGTTACATCGTGGAAACGGTACAAACGAAGTGGCGGACTAGTAATGGCGGCTTAGTAATGGCGGACAATTTGTAGTCGTTATAAAAACCTTTACTTAAGATAAAGTTATATTGTAGTCGTATAAGTATAAATCCATGACTTGTTCCAAAATGGCTAACCTTAACTATAATAAAATATGAAGAAATATTGTTATAAATTATAATTATTTCGAATATATTAAGAGCGCGACAGCAAAAAACTGTATATCATCATAAACTTTAAGAGTAAAGTGACCTTCCCATACGAATTCAGCTCACGCCAAATGTGCAAACGCTTAATATATACAACAATAATTTCCATTACAAAACTTATAAAATTACCTTGTATCATTTTTCCGTACACTTTTTGTCACACACACCAAGTTTTGCGCGTATCTAAAATAAATGTCAGGAGCAGTTTTATAAATAAAACTTTAAAATGTTTATGTAACTTATAAGTCCGATAAGCAATGAGTAAGGATTACACTAAACCTTCTATAAAACAAAATGGTCAGTTATAAAACATTTATTTGATATTTAGGTCGCGTAAAGGTTTTTGTTGTACTCTTTATACAACGTTTTGGTCATTCCTTAATCGTTACAATACCTTTAATAAACGATTTAAGTCGCCATGCAAACCTTTATTTAACCTTTATCTCACCAATAAGTCTTATAATTTGCGCCACTTTCGCCTTTTATAACCGTTTACCTTACGTTTATATGACCAACCAAATAGGACTACAAGCTATATGCAAAACAGTAGTAGGGATTCGCCGTTTCTGCCCCCGGTTTTGGGCGGGCTTATGTACTGCCCCGCCCACAATCATGGCCGCCAAAACTAAAAAAAAAAAAAAAAAAAAAAAAAAAAAAAAAAAAAAAAAAAAAAAAACAAATACCCCCCCACTTGGAGCGTTTGGGAGTGGTCCCAGTTATGTAAAATGGCGCCTTCTGTCTTTTATATCGTGGTCTACTGCTACAATGCACCGCACCAATAAAACCTTTCTCGACTCTCCATTGTTCTCCGGAAAGGGATCGACCCATTGTCTCACATCTACCTGGTCAAACGGTCGGCCAAACAGGACGCCTGTTCCTTTTTGATGTTTAAATTATATACTGCTGCGATTTGTCAATGGCATCTACATATAAGCAAATACCTAACAAGTGGGCGGGTATATAACTATGTACGTACATACAATTTCTTCAAACGGGTAGTATTTAAAGGTATAATAAAAAAAACCCCTAACCTAACTCTAATATTCAGTAGGGGAGCAAAAACGATGTGTACATCGTTTGTTAGGTGATTCATTATTTCCGTGTTTACTTTATGTAAAGTGAACAATGACGTAGGTAAATTTATTACGGTATTATATGTATTGTTCATTATTGCTTTTGGCTCATACATTTCAAAACTATTGCTACCATTGTGTGTGGTCAAATAAATATTCAAAGAAATAGTCAATTGTTTGGAATTTATTATACACTATTCCATTATTTAAAAAATGTACAAGCTTCGACAGGTTCAAATTGAGTACGGTGACTTTACTTCATACTTGTGTAATTATAATCGCCGATTTCTAAGAATGAACTTTTGGGTAAGACTCACCATTTTTCAATAGTCTTAACGTCATATATTTAAGGCTCATTACTAAACTGTCACAAGTTTATTATTAGAAATCGCCAACTGTATGTATCAACACAACCTACAAGTTTGAACAGGTTAATATTAGGAAATAAATACATGCCTATTATTCTGTTTCTGGTAAGCTTTCAAACCTTTGTTAAAACGAATAGTTTTTTCATGTTTTCGCTATTGATGAAATAATTTATTCAAGTTTAAGCACCTTGGTGTACCGAGCGAGTTCCGACTGGTTTTTATTGGGTATACTTACTATTCTAGTCAAATTGAACCTGTTAGAACAAGATGCATCGAACAGCAACGGTATATTTTTTATTACATACCTATTATCCTGTTTCTGGGAAGCTTTCAAATCTTTGTTAAAAGTAATAGTTTTTTCATGTTTTCACTTTTGAAGAGATCATTTATTCAGGTATTCTTGGTGTACCGAGCAAGTTTCGACTGGTTTTTATTGTGTATACTTACTATTACAGTCAAATGGAACCTGTTAAAACCAGATGCATGGAACAGCAACGGTATATTTTTTATAACTTTGGGATTCGTATAAAAGCGTTCTCTCAGTGCCTTTACTTAAATAGTCTCTCAGTGTCTACAGACTGGTGTACCGGCAGTCAGATAATATCAGTGTATTAGTGAAGTGTTGTGATCAAATCATCTTCATAATGGATGTAAGTATGTAAATGAAGTGTTTATATTACAGTAATAATTAGTTTTACTCAAGTGTTTGTTGTCTTTTGACTATTTAAATGTGAAATAAATTGTTTAATTTTTTTGAAAATACTTTCAAAAACTACCAATAAGTGCTTATATTACAGTAATTATTATTTTTACTCAAGTGTTTGTCGTCTTTTGACTATTTGTTTTAATAGTTGTGAAATAAATTTATATACTTTGTTTCAGTTCTCTGAAAATACTTTCAAAAATTACTACTACCCCGAAAATCAAGAAGCATCCTCCGATGAAGAGGGTACGGTGGGGTTAAAAATAAAACAGGCGATTGCAAGGAAGAGACAAGCAAACAGCATAGATGGTTTTTTCGAGAGACCTAAGAAGAAAACTAAGGCATCGAAAAGATCATCGAATGTGTCTCAGAGTACCACCGATGGGGTGGCGTATTTGTCTTCGGGAAAAGACGACGGAGCATACGCTTCCCATCTAATCAAAATAGAAGTATACGACATCGAAAAAATCCGAAACATTGCGCCTGCGGAACATTGGAAGCATTGTGATGTGAGACTTAAATATTACACCTGCAATGAGGATGATTCCAATCTACAAAGTGCCCGTGATGTGATTTTTAATATAACAAAAGAAATAGCTTCTAAGGAAAACTGCGTGAAATACTTTATAGACACTGATAAGAATAAATAAATAGTTAGTTTGTAAGTTAAATTGTTAAGTTAAACTGTAAGTAGTGCATTTGTAATAGTTTTGTTAACTAGAAAATAAGTAATGTCTTATATTATATAACTCATGGTTTTTGCATTTTATGTACACCTTTTTAATATGTCCTTTCTACGTTTGTAAATAGCTATATTATGCACTACTTTTTTGTACTTTGAATATCTTCAATTTGTTGTAATAATTACATTGTTATAAATAAAACGAAAGTTTTTTTATTTGCATATTTTATTCATAAAAATTGATTGAAACATAGTGTCCAATACTAAATCATTACATAAAGAATTTTTAGTAAACTGACTTATAAAGTCATACATTGTTTTGCCCTGAAACTTAAAATAAAGATACACCAGACAATATTCTCCACAAACGGAGGTAAAATGGTTTTGAAGGCTTTGGTTGTTATAAAACCACATCTTAGTGTTCCTTTTTAAAAATAACAAATGATTACCAGTAGGTTTTCTACCAAAACTGTCAAAGTATTCACCTACACCGTTATCATCAATGTGCATAGCCACCCAATGAGAGCCTGGTTTTGAGTCAGGATCCAAATTACTTATGATGAATACAGGTAAATTAGTCCAAATGGGAATTTTGTTAGCAGCAAAAACATTAAATTCAAACAATGGGTTTAATTTCTTCATACAACGTTGAATTTCATTAGTATCCATAATAAAAAAATGTGGCTTTAACAATGGTGTTCTAAACAATGATCACACCGAAGTAAAGTAAATGAATGCAGAACAATGTATTTATAGGATTATTAACTGTTGTAATCTACAGATATATCACGATTTTTGTTTATCTCAATAATATTATCAAATTCTGCATACACAATACAATTAATGGTGCTAGTTAGAGCCGAATCAAACCGTACTTCTATGCGTACACTTCCATGTCTTACAAGGTTCCAGTGTGAAGTTGAACTAGCAGATAAATCAGGGGTTAAATCAAAACATAACAATGAATAACCTCCCCCATAATTTGTTCTGCTTATTGCATTACCCTCGTTGTGGAAATGAATACCAGTTCCAGAAAATAAGGTGTGATATATTGTTGCAATCTTACCCGAACTAAATGACGGTTGTAATGTTTTAGAGGGAATTTCATGACCATCAACAAACAAACTAAATGAATTCATATTATAATGTTGAAAATTAAATGGATTCAAAGCTAAATTACCGTTAAAAGCCGAATTTGATACAAATCCAATAATACATCTTTTTGGGATTTGACCAAGAAATATATTATCCAATGTTTTTCCCTGTACCCCTGTTGGTATTGTAATAACTTTAACTTCTGCTCTCGTAATGGGGTACTTGGCAGTAGTTGTTGCTAATACTTTTTGATGGGCTAATAAAACGCTAGGGTTGATTCTTGTTCGTCTTACAATCAGACTAGCATCCATTATTTGTACTTTAAATTTTTTATCTTGATGACAAATAAGATTAAACGATTCTTTTGATCGTACCAACTTAATACGCAATTCAACACCATTGATCAAAAATTTTTCCTGATTAAATATATCACCATGCAAATGTCCGATCATTTCCACTTCTTTACTTTCCTTGATAAATTCTAGCCTTTTATGAAATCCTTTATTATTGGCGTCAACGGTATCCATGTAATTTGGGGTATCCTCATACCACAATCCGCAAGTAAGATGAGTTTCTTTGGCTGCTGGTCCATAATTGAGAAGATTTTCCATATAAGCTCGGTAAGCATATGTATTGTTTGGGGGAGATATGAGTTTTTGATTTAAATATACATCGAGTTGGTTAAAAAGAGAGTGTAACCAGTTATTTGTAGGCCCAACTGCAGCATCTGCTTTGATCCTTGTACCATCTTGATTTAATACTTTAGCAGATATGTGTATCATTGTGTGTGATAGATCAATGTAGTCATCTCCTGATCCAGGTACTTGAAATTCAATGGGACCATCATCGCTTAACGATGAAATTGGTTTGTAATGAATCCATTGTCCGCTTTCAATGCTTGTTTGAGTGGATGGAAGGGCAAATAAATCTAATTCAGATTTCACACATTCACATGAATGACTGTGTAAAAATGACATTTTTTAATTTGAAAATATATCGTTATTTTTATTAGTTTTGTTACTTCCTCTTCGTCGTGTTGCTTTTAAAGAAATGAGTGGTTCTCTTCTTTTATTCGACATTTTATACCCAGATCCTGACATGAGCGAATCAATTTTTTCATCAGCCTTTCTTTTTAAGTTAGCACTTGCTTCCTTGAATCGTGATTTAATTGAACTGTCCATTGGACGAGAATTTACCATGTCCGATAACAACCCAACTCCCGCTCCTAAAGTTTCTTTTCCGATGGTTTTTAAGCCACTAGATAGCAACGGAAGCACTGATCGGAATAACCCACCTAAAAAACTACCTATGCCATGTCCTCGTTGATATGGAACTCCCTTATAAACGATTCCTATTCCGGAACCAGCTTGGTGGGAATAATAATGTTGATAGGGACAAGAAATCGACGATCTGTTGTAAATCATTTTACTCGTTGAAAGTGAAGTTTCACACAGGAAGATCCAAATTGAAATGGTACCCTGGCACCAGTCGTTGTCCTTATATCTATTTCAATGGTATCAAACTCTCTTCGTAAAACTGGTACATAATGAGCAGGTGAGAAAATATGTGTTTTATGAGCTCCATAAATGAACTTAGTTGGATCTAATGGTATAATCCTGAGCAATGAAGTAATAACATCCCCCACTACTTGTGGTTGAATTATATCAGTGTAAACAAATATTTGAGAAGGTAAACCTAAATACAAAGCAGGGTTTTTTCCTAATGCAATATGTTTCAAATTTGTTCTTGGTTTGAAACCCAACTGAAGGCTTAGTATCGGACTTGTTGAAATAGAAGTAATTTCATTATTTGTTATTGATACCCCAACTAGTTTTGTTAATTTATCGCACCGAAACTTCACATTATTTTTTAATTGAGGGTTTTCATTGAACGCCTGAAGCAAATGATCCATATTATCATAAGTAGTAGCAGGTATATGGGTTTTAATATCTACTGTTTTTGAAGTCTTGTTAGCGGGGTTTATTAAGGTTTTCTTTATGTAAATAATATTTTCATGTTCTTGAACATTATACATGGAACAGGGGTATTGAAATTCTACCAACCCAACTAGCCACTCTCCATCCAATTTAATAGTCTTAGGTAGTTTGGTTAAAAAATGTGCAGTTGTGTTATCCGTGTAGTAGTCTGATGAGCTATTACTTAACAATGTTAAATAAAAACTGTTATCACTCATATTTTCTGTAAGTTTGATTCTGGTATCCAAGAATTAAATTTATTGGGATAACCTTGCCACTTCACTAGTATTTCCTTTCTGCCAGCAACTCGGCGTGAGCGTATTATTTTATCAATTTTATACTCTTTGGTGGGGAGGTATGTTACTTTTTGTAATTCATTAGAATAAAATGTACCAATGATAGGTTCATCTTCCAAATCCCTTAAAGTATACACAAACCGCGGTGATCTTTTTATAATCGAATTGATAATAAATATTTCATCACTCCAATTGCTTTCATAACCTTTTTGAAATACATGTTTATATTTAGTGATCCTAACATGGTCACCTACATTTAGTTGCTTATTTTCTATTGAAAGTTGCCTATCTTTTTTGCGATCATACAAGTTACTCCAAACAGTCATAATATTATTAGAGTTAACATCAACTGGACGCATTTTAATGCTAGAATGATAGCTGTGGTTATAAGAATGAAGAAGATCTTGTAGAATATTAGTGTAATTATATGTATTGTTATGAGTAAAGTAACGCCACATTTTCATTTTAAGAGTCCTTTGAAACCTTTCCACTATACTTGCTTTTATGTCGGGGTTATTGGTGGTATAATAATTTATACTTTTACTCTTAAAGTAATCTCGAACTACCTTTGAAACAAATTCTGTACCTTTGTCGGATTGTATGTGACGTGGAACAGAGTTGGCTTCAATAAATATGCTTTCAAAACATTGTTTAACTGTTGATGAATCTTTCTTCTGCATAGCTCTTGCAAAAGCATATTTACTGAACACATCAATAACACAAAGAATATATTTGTACCCATCATTGTATTGACTGTAAGTACTCATATCACTTAAATCAGCTTGCCAAAGTTCATTAAAATTAGACAAGATGTATTTATTTCTAGCAAATCGTCTATGAACAGGTTTATGTAATGTATAAGTATCTTGAGATTGTAACCAATTTTTCACATCTTCTTTTTTCAATTGTCCCTTCATCTCCCTCATTAAACTATTCAAACTGCTATATCCAGCCGGATTAGAGACATCGTAGTAGATTCTATTAATATTTAATAGGGGGTCCATTTTTCCCACTCTATTTTCTTTCTTGAACGCTTATGTGACTGTGTAGTAACAGGGGTAGACGTTTTATTCTCTTTATCTGGCAAGGATCTCGATTTTTCAGAAGTGGATGGCGCAAAGTGATCAATTATGGGAGTGCCTTCAATAAATTTCAAATTTGTTGGATTACCTATGCATGATCTAGGAACTTTAATATCTCTTAAAAGTGCAGCGAACTCTTCCCATCCAATTGGCTTAGGACGCTTAAGACATCTAACCGTATCGCTTACCAAATCAATAATATTACTGTTTTGAATGGTTCGATTGTTTATAACAACTTCTCCAGTTGGTTTCCACCATATTTTCGGTCTATTTAAAACAATGCTATCTAACAAAGTCCGAGTTTTCTTTTCATAAGATTTAGGTAATACTGCTAATATTTTTGATGGTGTAAATGATATCGATTCATTATTTATTTCACCAGGTGGGTGTATTAAACGACGATGGACTAGCTGTTTCAGTTACATCGCCAGTAACTGATTCATTATTTTCAATGTCCTCCTTTTTATTTACTTCCGATTTTATAACATCATTATTTTCATCGTTGAATTGATTAACCCCCTCCATCACAATAGGTATCTTAAACGGTTTTCGATCAGTTTCTGTAAAATGTAGAAATCGTTGCAAAGCTTGTGAATATAAAATCCATTTTTCACGGTCATTTATTTTACTTTTAAGGATTTTTTTGCATCTCACCATCTAGCCTAGATGCTGTATTTTCAGGTGTACTATCATTGCGTTTTAATCTTTCAATAAAATCCGATTCAACTAATAACATTTTTTTTGTGTTTTCCATTTTGTTTATGAGAACGAATTCACTAAGGCACTTAAAACTGCACCTAAAATAATAGGTAAAAATGCACCACCCTTTTGAATAATAACAGTTTTTCTCAGTTTATGTTTTCCTTTAGAAACTAATTTTCTTAAAGTATCTTTATATTTTTTTAATTTTGACTTTTCTTTTTTTTCTAGCGGAATTTTTTCCATTTAGCACGTTATAAATACATTCGCAAATAATGTTAATCTCGTCATCATCGCAAGATTTAAGTAGTGCTGTACGATATTTTGGTTTAAGCAATTGCAAGGCTTCAAGTAAGTGTTTATATGTGTTAACTCTTGCATGCATTATGAAGAACTGACTAAAATATGTTGATTCTTATCATATTTAAACCCTTTTTTGGGTACATACACTGTGCAGTGTCCATCAAACGGAAATATTTTTGTCTTGAAACGACACATGTCATTTGTATTTTGTTTTAGATCAATCATTAGGTAACCATGAGCATCCTTAGTAGCATCTTTGTAAGCTTCATCAACGAATTTCGAGTTTTCTGGGTAAACTTGTCGTGACAGGTACCGTATTTGAGTTTTATCCCTGGGATTCTTAAAAAATATAATGTAACTTGTATTCAATGATATATCACGTTGTCCTCTCCCCTGATGAAATATATTCTGTGTAATGTAAAATACACTTAGGTTTCTATGATGGCTACCTTTTGTAAAAATGTCAACGATCCGACCATCGGATTCTCTCATCAAATCATCTATAATAAGAAGTTTAGGCTTCTTACCATCAAAGATAGAAAAATCTGGTATTCCTTGGCTATAATTTACATTTTCCAGATTATAAAGAGGTTGCATTTCATCATAACACCAAATAATTTCATCATATTCAATGTTGCATATCTCTTTGGAATTATTCAAAAAGTTTGTGACAAATTGAGTTTTACCACACCCACTCGGGCCTGCAACAATAGCAGTAAAAGGATGACAAAAATGAATCATTATGAAATATTCGAAAAAATGTGTGTTGTTATGAAAACAGACGAACATTAAATGGTGCTATTCTTTAACTCGATTGGTTTTTAAACATTTCAATTTTTAACGTTATGTTTATGGATTAACTGTTTTAAGATTTATTAAACAAATAATACTACTAAAATAAAATAAAAAGTTGTTTGTTTTGGTTTGCACACATATATTTTATTTCTGTTGGCTGATAAGAAACACTGACAAAAACCCATCAAGGCTTTTGATTAAACTTAAAATTTAACATGAAATAAAACTGGCAATCATTACAAAATTCAGTCTTATTTTCTATAATTGTAACAAATTAAAGTTTTATTTTATAATTATTACAAGTTATTTTTACAATATCCATAGACCATAAAATATACTTACAACTACAGTTGACATTACTAGTATGTACATTTGACAAATTAACATTAAACCTTAAAATATATTTACAACTATTGTGACCAGTATGTGCATACAATGTACAAAAAACAATGATAGAATTGCAATGTTCTGTGATAATGACAATACAATATTGTAAATTTAAAATTACTGTGGTATTTTATAATGACCCCACGCAAGAGTATCGGTAGAATTTTCTAATAAGTAACGTTTTGTATCATTATGTGATAATGATACTTTATTTATTTGTTGTGTGAAAATAATATGCTTAATAGATTTAAATCTTCGCATTTGTGCATACTGTTCTTTTTTATTTAATAAACAGTTCTTGTAATTATCAACCGTAAATTTTTCAGTGACGCATTTATTTACACCTTTAGCTTTCGATGTGACACCATGTTTTTTGTCAGGTTTTTTTTCAACATCCATGGTATACATTTTAGACCGCAGACCTACAAATTCTTTGAAAATCCTACCGTTATTCTCATCCTTAAAAAATCCTAACCGCTTTTTATTAAGCAATGGTAAACGATATCGATTGTTAGGAGGATAGTCAGAGGTATCGAAATACGAGTTAACATCAGATTGTATGTCTCCATAATAGTCTTCAGTGAAAATTTGATAGACTAAACTGTCAGTGTCTGTGTAAAGTAATTTCAGATTGTTTTGGTACTTTGTTTTCATATAATCGTAATGAAATTTATACATTAATGTTTTAGATATATCTAAAATGCAAAATCCAAGGTAAATTGGTTTGTTGTAAAAAACCTTGGTTTTTTTCAGTTGAACAGCAACTAAATTTTCTGCAAATATTGATAAACTATGGAATTCTGGTTTCGCTATTAATGATTGCACTCCTTGAGATTTCCCTCTGTTTTCCCAATGATTTAACAACTTCACATCAACCCGTTTTAAAACATTCTCCATGGTTTTTCCAAATACTGAATTGTTCATAAGTTTGTAGAAATCCTTATCAAAGTCTGACGTAGCTTGCGATCGCATGCTAGTGTTTAAATCTATATACTTTTTTAACCATGGAGATTGATTGAATTTTAAAACTTTATGAATTTTAAGCAAACGTAAGCCTTTAGCTAAACACTGCTTAAGGTTCCTGTAATGTATCACGTAGTTTGTTTTATTATTAAGATTAGGTATCAATTTTTTTTCTTTTGTGTCACCTAAACAAATATTTTCGGGGCAAAATGGTAAATCAGAATGAGAGTCATGCAATTCCTGAGGATACTGTAAATCAACTTCCAATATGAAACCATGATCGTTATCGTCTGGAATATTAAAATCCGTGTCTATATTGACCCATTCAAATCCACCAGTGGGGAGACATTGCGACATTGCCCAACCATAAAGGTTATTGGCATCGAAATACATCAGAAAAGAAGAAAGAATGGTTGGATCAAAATCATGCATGAATTTATTATTCGCTTTTGCGTATCTGTTGCTGCATTGAGATATACCTCCTCGAATATTATTTGCAATGAAAGTAATCTTGTCAATGTCGGTCAAAAGTTCTAGTTTAATTTTTGTAACATACAACATTGCATCCCAGCTCAATCCTGGTGCAGTATAATAATGAGCAGGATCCAAACCATATGTTTCAATGCAAATATTTCTAAAATTCTCGAATACATCTGTTAGTAATAAGACGTCTGTTTTTAAATATAAATCTGAATAGTCACCCATATTTCGACATTTAAAATGATTCCATACATCAAGAGCATGATTATAATCGTCTTCTGATATATGGGTATCAGTCAAGGAGCTGTAGAATTTATCCCGAGGTGGAAGGTTAGTTAACATTAAAGAATTAAACGATGTCATGTGTTCATATGGATAAACACCTTTACGCATTAAACGCTGAACATCTTCTTCATTTGGGAAATTCAATTTCAGATCATGAAATTGTTCAAATGATAGATTTTCAGCCAGTTTTTCGAGACTACTAGACATGAATTTCAGAGAATCTACAAACCTCAACTTCATGATTCGGTTCTTAATTTTTAGAACTTTAGTGAAAGATATGTACTTTTCTTTGTTCTCTGGGATAAGTTCTATCTCACCGTCCTCAAAACCAAGACCATGTACTAAAAAGTGACTGTCATAATTGCTGAGGTTGTGGAAAAATACAGGAACAAAATCGGGGGATATGTATTTATTGCGACAGAGTTCGTGTGCAACCCCTTCGTAAGCACCTGTATACGAGTTGTATGAAATAACTTTATTGCCATTAAAAGCTCGATCACAGATATAACAACTTGTACATTGCACAATATTTTCTTGGTCTGCTATCTTCAAGGGTAAAGGTGATTTTACAATTTTTTTGTTTCTGTAAATGACCTGTAAATCTTTTTTTATGAAATCCATAAATGTTCTAGAACAGTTTTCACCTTTGTAAGTTCTATAGATTGATAACTTATCATCATATGAACATTTTATATAATAACCAAAACTGTAAACTTCATGTCTTTGAACATTAACAGTTGATGGTTTGTCGGAAGAGGTAGGTAGATCGTTGGTATTAATAGGTTTTAAAAACGCTTCAAAGTCGCAGTATATTACGAATGGATGACGCAATTTACGTTCGTAATTATCGAAAGTAATTTCATTGGCTACAGCTGTGTCGTTAAACCAATTATTCGTTGTTTTATTCCCTAAAGGTAAATTCGTGCAAACATGGAAACAATCATTACTTTGGTGGTTTATTAAATTGGTATATGATGTAAAACTTGTTAAGCAACCATCGCATATATGAGCAGCATGTTGTCGGTGGGTCAATTGATTGGATACTAATCGAGATAAACTTTTAATAAGACAGTAATGATTAACACTACCATCGGTTATGTACAACAAGTTGACATGCTTATCTTTTTTACATTTTGTGAAATGTAGTGGACCAACAACAACATTAGATTTACTTTGAGAATTGTATTCTAATCCAAAGACGTTTACACTTATATCATTCAAATTCTCAAATTTATGAATGTCTGTAATTTTTATTGGAAAAGGGAGCCTTCCAAAGTTCAATTTATCTTTATGTTCTTTGTATGCGCTGACAGTATATGCACGATTACTGTTTAGGGGTGGGTATAATCCTGACAAAACGGCCCACCGAAAACATTCATGATCGTTATTTTGAACGTTAACTACCGCCTTTTTCTTTTTAATATCACGTGGTAAATCGATATATGAAGAACCACGCAATGGATTATATTTGTTTACATTGATATCTAAATGAATAACTTTGACTAAACTCCATCCGCTATCTTTTTTTTCAAAGTTCGTTAATCTATTCGAAATTTCATTTAAAACACATGATAAAATAGCATTCTTGTCACTGCTAACGCTAACCACATTGTTGCTTAATTGAAAATCGAATATATTTTTTAACTGTTTGGTTTCTTGAGTAAACAGAGCATTAACAATAAAATTAACTTTTAAGGCATTATGATTTGAAAGTGACTGGTCTAATATTGTGAATATGATGTCCTTATTTTTTTCTATAAATGCTTCGGGTCTTTCAAGGGATTGGTGATCAATTTCATTTGATAATATTCTGTAAGTAGCGATCCTATTTCTGAATGCATTTTCAATGAGTTGAACGTTAACAAACTCACTATAAAATGATTGCGGGGAGTTTTCTTTGTGTATTTTGCTATTTAAATGACTTGTTAAATATTTCGTTGATATGGAGACATTGCACACAGAACATTCAATACTATCATTATCTTTTGTACTTACATAATTATTGGTTGCTTGGGTTGTTGTGTCGGCATAACTGGTTGAAGCACGATCAGTGTAGCTCGTTGATGGGAGGTTAGTGTGACTACGAGTTCTTTTCACAGGTTCATTTGTTTCATGAGCACGCCGCCGTTTTAATCCATGTCCAACTTGAGAGGAGCTATAAATAAAAACAAGAAAAATTAAATATAAAATACACAATACCTAAAACACAAGTTAATCAAGTTATGTATAATACTAACACTGTTCTGTTTTCACATCAAATAGTTTTGTTTGTTTACACAATGAACAGTACGCTTGCATAGGCAGTACTCCATCAATCACGTCCGTAGTAGGCGATATAGATTTTGTTCCATGGCCATTACATGGCGTGTAAAAAGGAATGATGTCTTGGTCATTTCTGAGAGAATAAGGTAAGACTCCCTCTAAATACCACTGACGTATATATTTGTGAAATCTACGCAGAATAAGGACTTTGTCTAAACTAGCAATTTCACTACGCGCTAGCCTAGGTCCAAGAAATAATGTGAATGCCATTATAAAATAAATTTACACGACACTTTGCTATCCGAAGTTACACCCAACAATGAATGATCTCAAAGGCAGGTAGCCCCATTTATATAAGAAAGGAGCATCCCCTTCCCTACTTCATTGATTGTAAAAAAAGGTTCATGTTCAAACTTGATTGTTTGTACACCCGATTTTGGTAACAGGTAATTGATGAACTCGTTGAAACTTGTACAAACATGAAATAAGTATAAAAACAATGCTTACGCTTCACGATGCAGCTGGCTTATAAGTTGACAGGTCTCGTACAGTTCATGGTCTTCCTCAACCTCCTCACAAAGTTGAATTAGATGAAGATCGTATACATCGCAGTTCAAGTTATCCATAGTGTGATTACTAGGCTATTATTATTTTTGAAGATACGTAGACTGTTTTAGAACAATGGTTTTGGAAAAACGGTTTAGTATTTCAACAAACGAAAGATGATGTGTCTTTGAAAACACAAAGAATTTACGTTTATACAATTCTATTTAACAATGAACAAGTATTTTGTTTAGATTATCGAAAAATAGATGTTACTTCCATGACAACACAAAAGATATTGATCACTATTAATAGTGTTTAATATTTTTGAAGATAATTAGGCTGTTTAAACATAAGTAGCGTGGATTGGCTCACCAAGATGGAAGATATTCAAAGTACAAAAAAGTTGTGCATAATATAGCTATTTACAAACGTAGAAAGGACATATTAAAAAGGTGTACATAAAATGCAAAAACCATGAGTTATATAATATAAGACATTACTTATTTTCTAGTTAACAAAACTATTACAAATGCACTACTTACAGTTTAACTTAACAATTTAACTTACAAACTAACTATTTATTTATTCTTATCAGTGTCTATAAAGTATTTCACGCAGTTTTCCTTAGAAGCTATTTCTTTTGTTATATTAAAAATCACATCACGGGCACTTTGTAGATTGGAATCATCCTCATTGCAGGTGTAATATTTAAGTCTCACATCACAATGCTTCCAATGTTCCGCAGGCGCAATGTTTCGGATTTTTTCGATGTCGTATACTTCTATTTTGATTAGATGGGAAGCGTATGCTCCGTCGTCTTTTCCCGAAGACAAATACGCCACCCCATCGGTGGTACTCTGAGACACATTCGATGATCTTTTCGATGCCTTAGTTTTCTTCTTAGGTCTCTCGAAAAAACCATCTATGCTGTTTGCTTGTCTCTTCCTTGCAATCGCCTGTTTTATTTTTAACCCCACCGTACCCTCTTCATCGGAGGATGCTTCTTGATTTTCGGGGTAGTAGTAATTTTTGAAAGTATTTTCAGAGAACTGAAACAAAGTATATAAATTTATTTCACAACTATTAAAACAAATAGTCAAAAGACGACAAACACTTGAGTAAAAATAATAATTACTGTAATATAAGCACTTATTGGTAGTTTTTGAAAGTATTTTCAAAAAAATTAAACAATTTATTTCACATTTAAATAGTCAAAAGACAACAAACACTTGAGTAAAACTAATTATTACTGTAATATAAACACTTCATTTACATACTTACATCCATTATGAAGATGATTTGATCACAACACTTCACTAATACACTGATATTATCTGACTGCCGGTACACCAGTCTGTAGACACTGAGAGACTATTTAAGTAAAGGCACTGAGAGAACGCTTTTATACGAATCCCAAAGTTATAAAAAATATACCGTTGCTGTTCCATGCATCTGGTTTTAACAGGTTCCATTTGACTGTAATAGTAAGTATACACAATAAAAACCAGTCGAAACTTGCTCGGTACACCAAGAATACCTGAATAAATGATCTCTTCAAAAGTGAAAACATGAAAAAACTATTACTTTTAACAAAGATTTGAAAGCTTCCCAGAAACAGGATAATAGGTATGTAATAAAAAATATACCGTTGCTGTTCGATGCATCTTGTTCTAACAGGTTCAATTTGACTAGAATAGTAAGTATACCCAATAAAAACCAGTCGGAACTCGCTCGGTACACCAAGGTGCTTAAACTTGAATAAATTATTTCATCAATAGCGAAAACATGAAAAAACTATTCGTTTTAACAAAGGTTTGAAAGCTTACCAGAAACAGAATAATAGGCATGTATTTATTTCCTAATATTAACCTGTTCAAACTTGTAGGTTGTGTTGATACATACAGTTGGCGATTTCTAATAATAAACTTGTGACAGTTTAGTAATGAGCCTTAAATATATGACGTTAAGACTATTGAAAAATGGTGAGTCTTACCCAAAAGTTCATTCTTAGAAATCGGCGATTATAATTACACAAGTATGAAGTAAAGTCACCGTACTCAATTTGAACCTGTCGAAGCTTGTACATTTTTTAAATAATGGAATAGTGTATAATAAATTCCAAACAATTGACTATTTCTTTGAATATTTATTTGACCACACACAATGGTAGCAATAGTTTTGAAATGTATGAGCCAAAAGCAATAATGAACAATACATATAATACCGTAATAAATTTACCTACGTCATTGTTCACTTTACATAAAGTAAACACGGAAATAATGAATCACCTAACAAACGATGTACACATCGTTTTTGCTCCCCTACTGAATATTAGAGTTAGGTTAGGGGTTTTTTTTTATTATACCTTTAAATACTACCCGTTTGAAGAAATTGTATGTACGTACATAGTTATATACCCGCCCACTTGTTAGGTATTTGCTTATATGTAGATGCCATTGACAAATCGCAGCAGTATATAATTTAAACATCAAAAAGGAACAGGCGTCCTGTTTGGCCGACCGTTTGACCAGGTAGATGTGAGACAATGGGTCGATCCCTTTCCGGAGAACAATGGAGAGTCGAGAAAGGTTTTATTGGTGCGGTGCATTGTAGCAGTAGACCACGATATAAAAAGACAGAAGGCGCCATTTTACATAACTGGGACCACTCCCAAACGCTCCAAGTGGGGGGGTATTTGTTTTTTTTTTTTTTTTTTTTTTTTTTTTTTTTTTTTTTTTTTTTTTTTAGTTTTGGCGGCCATGATTGTGGGCGGGGCAGTACATAAGCCCGCCCAAAACCGGGGGCAGAAACGGCGAATCCCTACTACTCAAAACGTTGTCTCAACTTCTATATGACTATATTTTGCTAGTTGGGTTACTTATTAATTACTCAACGAAACGAATTGATGTCAAACTGACGTGAGAAATATCAACGTCAATATTTTGGTAAAGCATAATTTCGGTGATGTATCCTTAATGACTATTCGCGGCATGTTGCAGAAAATAGAATGACTTAATGACACTTATTCATAAACGTCTACTCGTATTCGTCATCCCTCATTACTCAAAACTCGTATGATAAACCGTATGTACAAACAGTTGAATTGATCCGTATAAACTATCATACGATATTATCGAATTGATGTCAAACTGACGTGAGAAATATCAACGTCAATATTTTGGTAAAGCATAATTTCGGTGATGTATCCTTAATGACTATTCGCGGCATGTTGCAGAAAATAGAATGACTTAATGACACTTATTCATAAACGTCTACTCGTATTCGTCATCCCTCATTACTCAAAACTCGTATGATAAACCGTATGTACAAACAGTTGAATTGATCCGTATAAACTATCATACGATTACAAGCTGTTTTGGCGATGATATATTATGCCAGCTATGATATATTATGTAGGTAGAAACACCGTGCACAAATTTAAATGAGACATAATTTGTAATGTTGATAGTTAGTAGGTACTCTATAAATCGCCAAAAAGCAGATCAGTAGAAATTCATGCTTTTTATTTATTTGAAATTAAATCACGCTGTTTGGCAAAGTTGAGTAAAAAGTTATCTGATTACTACCTTCTTGCAATTACATTTGCCAAACAGTGTGATTTATATATTGATTTAAACTTTCACGATTATCACTCATATTTTAAAGACAAACGGGTCTTAATCGCGTAAACTTACGTTTAATTATATCCTGACGTTTCGGGCATGACGTTACACCCGTGGTCGCAGGCAGACTGGCGAGAGAATGTATCAACACCTTCGAGCTGCGCGGGTTTTTCTAGAAATTGAGATGTCGCACGTTCAGGAGGTTCTGAAGAGAAATGGCTACATAATGAACAGACGGCAACCCAGACGAACACCGAGGAAGAAACATCCAGATGTTGCAAGGCGACCGGCATTTTTGCCTTATGTCAGGGGTGTAACGGACAAAATAGGTACGCTTTTGAATAAGTATTCCATACCAACCGTTTACATGCCGTTATCAAAGGTGGCAGGGCATCTAAGGTCGCCTAAGGATGTTTTACCTTACCACACACCGGGCGTTTATAAAATCGATTGTAGCTGTGGTAGTTCCTATATTGGGGAAACCAAACGCACCATAGCGGAAAGGGTCAAGGAACATATCACGGCTGTTAAAAAGCGTCAAACGAATAAGTCTGCTGTGGCCGAGCATTTGTTGGAGTCCGGACCTAACCACTGGATTGAGCTCCATAACCCGAAAGTCCTCTCAACCGAGCGTATACATCATAGCCGAAAAGTACGTGAAGCTATTGAAATTAAGAAACATCGGAATTTTAATCAAAATGAGGGGCAAGGAATCTCATCCGCGTGGAATCCCGTGATTTACAAATGTAAGCGTGGTGAAACATCCATTTTAAAGCCATTGGATGTTGTGAGTGTTGTGTGTAGGCCTAGTGACAACCCTAGCCTAGAAGTGAATAATCAAGATCAAGTGCGGGTAGTTCGAAAAACCCGCGCAGCTCGAAGGTGTTGATACATTCTCTCGCCAGTCTGCCTGCGACCACGGGTGTAACGTCATGCCCGAAACGTCAGGATATAATTAAACGTAAGTTTACGCGATTAAGACCCGTTTGTCTTTAAAATATGAGTGTGATTTATTTATAATGAAGAATGAATGTCTTTATAAAGTTACCATACTGCATGCAGTAAATCGATGTATACTGTGTATCCGCGACGTCTCCCAATGCTCTGTAAGAAAAAGTGCAGATTATGCCAACCCGTGTAATGGCATTATATTATTGTATTGCTTTTAGGATTCAGACGTTGCATTACTTTTTAAATTAAATCAACTGAGATCTTTTAAGGTTTTTGTTCAACCAAATAGCCTTGTAACTCTTTTTAGGCCTAAACTCACATAAGCAGTTTTTTTAAATACATAATGTAGATTCAATTCAGGATTTAATCTCTGTTCTCATATTGCGTCATTTACGAGTAATGCAATGATATTAATATCAAGTATTTATTATGTTTGAGCTAATTTTCTCTCAATTTTTGCACTGATCTACGTGTTTCCATAGGTATATCAATTTATACCTTGTTTACATACATTAAAAAGTTGGGTATTTTCACTTTTTGGTTCACCTAATCGGCGTGAAGTTAAAAAGCCTTAATTGCAGTTAGCTTTGTAACGACAGTAAGTACAATATCTTTAGGAATTTAAACTTGATAGGTGTTTTTATTTACGAGCGTTACAAAGCTGACTGAAATTAAGGTTTTTTAACTTCACGCTAATTGGGTGACCCAATA
>JALPQI010005513.1:0-53702 GCA_025490895.1 Thaumatotibia leucotreta
CCGCTGATCTTTATATGTATGCCTATAATCAGACTGTAGGCCGATAACTCTCTTTACTCCAACGAAATCATACTCGAGATGCCAGAGATAGATGCTAGAAATTATTTGATGTTCGCGGTAACCCTACAAGTGTCTATATATCGGTCAACGGACATCGTCTATGATTGGTGCATCCAACGACATGACACGGAATCTACCAATCACACGACGCTAACCGCTCGCTTCTTGATTTTGACAGTTTGGGTTTTGTTAAAAAAAACGTGAAATGCGATGTCTTTAGGCTTTCTTGTCTATGAACAGTATACTTAAATTTTTAATCTTTTGTTACAAATTTAATAATGCATTATACGCAAATGTTTGTAATAGGGTTAAAATTGTAAATTAAACGCTGATGGTATTGAAAAAATCAACATAATGCTTTTAGATCATCATCTAATTATAAGAGGAGATAGTATAATGCTTAGTTCATTTATTCCACGAATGTCCATCCTTAACGCCTCACAATTAAAGTCCATTTTTAAAATCAAACCACATTCTTGAATGCCTGAACCAGCGAATCAGTAGATTTGTCAGTTACTTTTCATAAGAAATTACATTAAAAATTAAACATTAACGTTTTAAAATCACTAAACAAAGCGAATACTATTTGCAAGTTTCTCTTATATTTAGTTACTTAAATATTACATAAAAATGCGTTCAAAGCCCGTCTAAAATGATTCTACACAATTATATTATAAAAAATGCGCCACCAACGGTGATTTGCTTAAAAATTTTATTTGTTGCTATATTACGTTATTTACATGCTGATCCTTCTAAATATTTGCATCTGAACAATACATTAAAATCTTAAATCTATTTTGCATTATTTTGTGCAATTGTTGGTGCTGGCGTTGGTCTATTATCGGGTTAAAACAAACAGAATTCTTAATTGTAACATTTCATGGTTACTTATTATTATGTTTTGGTCCGGTAAATTCCCAATATTACTATGGAGTAACATACCGTTGGGAATATTCCTTACCATGTTTGAAAATTACCGGTAATGTCACATCACTAGTAATGTACTATTTGAGTAGTGATGTGCCTTTACCGATAAAAAACAATGAAATTGTTTCTTCCAAGCCCGTATAAACTAGATAATCCCACGATTGGATAGCATCCAAAACCAAAATGCTCGTACGTATCATCATATATCTAACTATACGAATTTGAATACTTAATGGAAAATGGTTTCGCGGGCAGGGTTACCAAATTGATGATATGATCCAGTTTAAACATTATAACATCTTGTTATTAAGCATAAACAATTGCACACATTAATCGCTCTTACTTTACTTACACATGACATGACATGTTCCGGGGATTCAGGCTATAATTAACATAGTGCCACTAGGTCGAATCTAGACCTGGTAACACTGAGACCTATGTGAAATTAGGCGTGAGAATTGGTAAAATAAGCCGTGACCAAGCAGTCAATTAAAGCCTAAATCCATCATCACATAGTGAAAACCAACGGTTCTCGAATACATGTACGAAAAATAAAATTGGGAAAATGTAAACTTAATGCTATTCACAGGTACAGATAAATTCACAAGAGTTAGCACGATTGGAGTGAACGAAATGAATGACAACTATAATTGTGTGTATGTGGCCATATCATACCAATGTATAGTTTGTGAGATTTAGCTTCGAACGCTTGACGTTTGTGGCAGGACCCTTATTTATAGGACGCTAAGAAATATTTATTATAGTTATTTATAGGTGCTGTGTTTCGTGTATTTTTTTTTTCGATAGACCTTAGCGTCTTATAAATGGGTCCCTGTCACAAATGTCGTTCTAAGTTGTATCTCGCAAACGATATCTTCAACGCTTTTAACTTCCACACACTTTCTGTCACTTATTCGATCCATCCGTACCAACTCTAAATACATCTGTAGCTGGTTTTATGTCCTTATATCAAAAAATTGCTTTTGAAACATTACGTTTACATTTTGTCCGTTAAAACAGTGACTCCGCCCCTCTATACAATTAGATTCGCCCGAAGAATGGCGAGCTATAAGTTGACGCTATATTATTTGTGCGGTGTTTCACAGAACCGGCTGCCCCACTAAAGCACGTTCAATTCATTTGACAATTTATATGCCTATAGGCATGTCATACAATAGAGAATACAATAAGATATGTGCGGTTACCGGTAAATGCCCAAAGTTACTAATTGGGAATGTTCCCCATACTGTGTTGGGTAACTTACCGGTAACGGCACATCACTAGCCATACAGAGGTATTATTATGGTTAATGTTGTATTAAGATCATAAAAATATCCTTAAAATGAAAAATGCCATGCCTATAAAATATAAATGATCACCGATCATTCAATCTGTCCCACTATCGCCCTATTGGTAAAAGTGTAATTTACTTATAAACGTCATTGTTTTTGTGTATTTATCTTAATACTTGAAGATAACGTTTTATCAATTTCTTTAGCCTCGACAGTTGTGACGATTTGTGACATTTCAAGGTTTTTGGACATATAATATTTAAAACCGATATCAGTTTCTATAAAGATATTCGTGGCAAGGTTCAAAGATAAATAATGGAAAATCATTATATTCATTATTCATGTTACTATTGAAATAATGTCATTGACCAATGACCATTATAGAATTCAATCCTTTATTACAATATTCTAGACATTTTCGCTTTAACTTGTACTTCAATATCAGATTAGTCCTGTTTAGTTACTTCTTACATGTTTACTGCCTATTGAATGACGATTTTTAAAATTTTACTTACATTTATTAGAATTTTGAACATTCTTAGGGCGACAGCGGCACACGTTAACTAGCTACGCAGTTCCAACGATATGTATGTGACGTATTATGTCACAAAATGCGAACAGCTGACTTCCATATAAACTAACTTAACCCGGTTAGTGGAACACTTTATGAAATAAAAATAACACTGGATCGTGTCTGCCTTATCTCAAATTATTTAGGCTCGGTTTTATAAAAATCCGTTTATTTTAATACACATACTAAATAGTAGTTAGGTATAGGTGGTTCCATGAGAGTTGAGGTCACGCACACATGAACATGTCATGTAAATAAAGGGAGAATTTGAAATTAGTGTTCTTTTTTGGTACTAATAGCAAATCAAATTGCAACTGTAAGATTGACCAAAAAGTTTGTTCAAGGGATTTGCTTCAATATTGTGACACAAGTCATTCATTCATTCACTACATTTTTTGCAATTAGTATTTCACTTGGATGTGTGTGTTATCATTCACCTCAACTCTGGCGAAATTACCTATAGTAGTCATGTCAGTTGAGTTCAATGGCGGAAAGGGAAATATTATAATTAAAACTAGACTGGTGCAACTTCGAAGAAAAAGCCAAAAATTACATTACATCTATTTAGCAACGTTATCAATGTATTTAGTATGCATTTCAAACGTCTGAGATTGTTTGAAAGCATTTTCTGATATATATTATCGACAATAAAATTTAAGGTAGTTTTATAAAACCGTGCCATATCATAATTCGCTACAAAAAATAGCTGTGGTAGTATAGTTCGTGAAATATAAATTGGTAACTTTCTACCTACATTATAGTAAAAATTAACATTCAATTTATATTTCTCGAACTATATGTACTACATACTATTTGGTTGTCCAGTTAAAAGACTTATGTTTGATACTAAAATGCCATTGAAATTAGTTCGTCCTGACATGTAATTTTACAAAATCTACCAGACGATTTATAGGGAGATAGCACATTAGTTAGATCAGCTTTAATGGAAGTCATTTGATTAATTTTTATCTACTTTAATACACAATGAATACAAATGTTAACCTCTTAACGAATACTGTACTTATATCCACTACATTGAAACAGGCGAGAACAAAAATAATCACAATCGAAAAATATAATCTCTGCCTAACAAAAATTTCAACAATTCGAAAACGTAAATCCGTGAAACAATTTGTACCGAACAAGGTTTATTAACAAATGGGAATGTAACTTTTAAAAAAAGAACGCGTCAAGAATAAAGCACCCAATAGTGAGTTGCGAGTTCGAATTGGTTGTTTTTATAAAAAAACCGTTATATATACGGATCACACACACCGACCCACGTTACATTAGTAATGCGTTAACAGTAAATTAACATCTATGTATGCATATCGCAGTCCATACTTTATACAGCACACAATGGTGTTCGAACGACGGCTGAAGCTATGGTGTTGCATGTCGCATGTCGCATGTCGCACGCTGCACACTGGCACCGCTGTCTAGGCGAATCTGAAACAATCCAATCGTTCGATTTTTACAAATAAAACCCAATTGAAAAAAAATCGACTTCAACCGATTTCTCCAAGATATCATCATCATTCTCGATGATATTGAATATAAAAAAAAATAATTGAGAACCTCCTCATTTTTTGAAGTTGGTTGAATATTGTTGTTACACACGCCGCGTGGCGACGGTAGTAAGAATGCATTTTGTTTGTGACGTACCGTAGGCAGTCTGTGACCTACAATAAGCAGGCAGTGACGTAACTGTACAGCAGGCATTGTGTGACGTACCTCTACAGTAGGCAGTCTGTGTGACGTATCTCTAACAGTAGGCAGTCTATGTGACGTACCTCTACAGTAGGCATTGTGTGACGTACCTCTACAGTAAGCATTGTGTGACGTACCTCTACAGTAAGCATTGTGTGACGTACCTCTACAGTAGGCATTGTGTGACGTACTTCTACAGTAGGCAGTCTGTGTGACGTATCTCTAACAGTAGGCAGTCTATGTGACGTACCTCTACAGTAGGTATTGTGTGACGTACCTCTACAGTAAGCATTGTGTGACGTAGCTCTACAGTAGGCAGTCTGTGTGTCGTACCTCTACAGTAAGCATTGTGTGACGTACTTCTACAGTAGGCAGTCTGTGTGCCGCACTTCTACAGTAGGCACTAGGCAGTCTGTGTGACGTACCTCTACAGTAGGCAGTCTGTGTGTCGTACCTCTACAGTAAGCATTGTGTGACGTACTTCTACAGTAGGCAGTCTGTGTGCCGCACTTCTACAGTAGGCACTAGGCAGTCTGTGTGTCGTACCTCTACAGTAGGCACTAGGCAGTTTGTGTGTCGTACCTCTACAGTAGGCATTGTGTGACGTACCTCTACAGTAGGCATTGTGTGACGTACCTCTACAGTAAGCATTGTGTTACGTACCTCTACAATAGGCATTGTGTGACGTACCTCTACAGCAGGCTACAGGCGCGCCGCTTCTTGACGGGCGGCACGGGGCACAGCACGGCGCGGATGGCTTCGTCGAAGACTGTCTTGAGACCTTTCTGTGTCAGCGCGCTGCACTCTACGTACGTCTACAGTAGGCATTGTGTGACGTACCTCTACAGTAGGCATTGTGTGATGTACCTCTACAGTAGGCATTGTGTAACGTACCTCTACAGTAGGCAGTCTGTGAGCCGCACTTCTACAGTAGGCACTAGGCAGTCTGTGTGTCGTATCTCTACAGTAGGCAGTCTGTGCGCCGCACTACTACAGTAGGCAGTTAGGCACTAAGCAGTCTGTGTGACGTACCTCTACAGTAGGCATTGTGTGACGTACCTCTACAGCAGGCTACAGGCGCGCCGCTTCTTGACGGGCGGCACGGGGCACAGCACGGCGCGGATGGCCTCGTCGAACACTGTCTTGAGACTTTTCTGTTTCAGCGCGCTGCACTCTACTTACCTCTACAGTAGGCATTGTGTGACGTACCTTTACAGTAGGCATTGTGTGATGTACCTCTACAGTAAGCATTGTTGTGACGTACATCTACAGTAGGCATTGTGTGATGTACCTCTACAGTAAGCATTGTTGTGACGTACCTCTACAGTAGGCATTGTGTGATGTAGACGTGTGCGCCGCGCCGGCGTCACGCCGCCTCCGACCTTTTTCCCCACGCCGCCGCCGCCGACTAATGGTCGGCGTGAAATCGGCGTGGCCTTGACTGAATAACAGACTTATTTCTTATGGGTTAATTACTAAATACTAAGCTTCGTATTTGCTTTATGTATTTATTTACATAATGCTCATATACAGGAAATAAAATATCAGCCTATCGAGTGTCATCAGTCATGACTTTATTACACGTAGATACTTAGGCTCGACGACATCCAGCCTCCCGAACAAGCCGATTTCGGTATTTGCGCAAGTAACGTCAGGTTATACAGAAGACCGAGAGGTATGACTTGCCCCTCTGCTTAACGTTCGTGGCCTAAGAAGCATTTGAATCGATCGAGACGTTTATAAATAAGGGGTTACCCCCTATTCATAATCAAATACTACATGTACATTATTTCCAGCGGTATCAAGTAAACTTTTCCTCCTTGCGCCGATACCACAATGCCGGGGGTCGTGATTATCAAGCCATCAATTTCTCTTTTACGATCTTCCGCCAACGGCCCCCATCTTTGGCAGCGTGGCCCGCTTCAGCAACCTGAATGTTGAGTGTGGTGCGGATCTGGTCTGTCTAGTGCATGGGGTCGGTCTTTTCCTTCTAAACTTTCCCGAGACAATAAGTTTTTGCAGGTCTTCCAAGTTTGTGGGTTATGTGTCCAACGAACAAGTAACCAACAAACAGTAGAACAACTAAGCCAAGTAGACTACTGGTACTTATATTGTAGCGTCCAGTTCGTCTCCAAGACCGGTATTCGAAACCCATACCATTGCACTGAGGAGTATTGCGCAGTATGTCAAAACTGTTTTTGGTTGCTTTGGGAGATGTCTTCAAGATTTTGGTCTAGATAGGGCTTTGTCATCAACATCAATAGCGAGTATATCAGTTCTACCACCCACGTTCGGTTCGCCGACTATAAAGTAATTATGGCTGAAACCTTGGAAAACTTGAGCACTATACTCATAGATGTCTGTAGAGCCCCTGAATGCGTTGGGCTTAAGATACAACGAAGATCAACGAAGACCATATGAAATATCTAGAATTTGAGATACAAACTCCAGTCAAGATCTAAGCTCAAAGTCGACGAATATATGTGTACCGGAGACAGACAGCTGGACCAGTTGGGTGGATCTAACTTTGAGGAAAAGGTCAATAGTAAAGTAGTGCCGGACAGCACAATATCTTCTCATTCAATATCCCGCAGTACTTATATTTCAAAACGAAATTCTTCGACCAAGTGTTACTTACGGCTCTAAAGTGGTAGGTAACTTTAGGCTTAGTAAAAAGATCACTCAATGAGCTATTTAATTGATGGAAAGAGGCGTTCCCTACGAGATTGAAATAGGAAAGTTGAAAGTCGTAGAATAACTGAAACTTCAATTCAAGGTACTTCAATTTTAGCAGTGTTTCTTCTTATTTTACCATTTTGGGTCATTTAGTTTCCCAATGGGTCTTAACTAAATTACAATACCGATACTTACTCCGCTGGCTCAGCGACCCAAAGTGGATCTTGGCCTCCGATACGAGTTTGCGCCAATGCGCCCGGCTCTGGGCGATCTCCTCCCAGTTCTCTGCATTCAGGGCGCGTAGGCCCTTCTCCACCTCGTCTTTCCAGCGGTATCTTGGCCTACCAACTGGTCTGCGTCCACTGGGTCTTTCTGGATTTAATCTCGCCAATGATGTTGGGCTCAGAAATGATGTCCTCCAGCTCTTGGTTTTTTCGGATTCTCCAACTACCGTCAGGTCTCTGGGTAGGTCCGAGAATTTTGCGGAAGATTTTTCTCTCCGCAACAAGTAGCTTATTCTTTTCTTTCAAGGTGAGCGTCCACGCTTCGCATCCATACATTAAGATCGGTCTAATGATAGTTTTGTAAATGCAAATCTTGGTCCTCCGGTGCATGATCTTGGACACTAACACCTTATGGAGAGCTGCTGTGCATCTAAGGGGGCCCTGGATGCGAAGTTCAATCTCCTCCTCCCTGCAGTTTGTGTCATTTACCACGCAGCCCAGGTATTTGAACTTCTCTACCCCTTGATAGGATACATCATTCACATTCAGCTCTTCTCTACCATCACCATAGGTCACCATAGGAGGTTTAATGACAGTCTATTAACTGATTCTATTAATTTCAGTGTTTGCAATTGATGATTTTTGTGCTTCTTGAGTAAGATTAAGATATTTTTAGAGGAAAAAGGTGGAAGCTTTAAAAAAAATTGGCATTTGAAAAAATTTGCTGTCGCTTTGCACGGCTTAGAAATAGACAACTGCAGCTTCGCCTCATAATACCTACGCTCCAGGACGTTCCTGTGCCTCCGCATGTACAGATATACGGTCTTTTCCTTGCTGATTTTGAGTCCGACTGGCAAGCCCTCTTCCGCAAGGGCCCTAGCCCTCTCCACAACAGTCCTCTTGTTCTCTCCAAGCAAGGAGAGATCATCCGCGTACCCAACTATCTTATGCAGACTGTTCAACATGACTCCGCCGTCTAGCCATTCTATTCTTCGTATGACGTGCTCGAGTGCCAAGTTGAACAGCATGGGCGACAGCGCATCCCCCTGCTTAAGACCAGCAACGACCTCAAACTCGTCCGTCAACTCTCTTCCTGCCTTGACCCGCATCCTACTTACACCAGTAGCAACGATAATCATTCGTATAAGTTTATCTAGGAGCATAAAGTTCCTAAGTATGGAGAAGAGTGACTCTCTGTTGACACTGTCGTAAGCTTTGGCAAAGTCTACAAAGAGAGAGTGGATTTCCTAGCCATACTCCCACTTCTTCTCCATAAGTTGCTTCAGGAGGAAGATTTGGTCAGCAGTACTCCTATTGCGCCGGAACCCACACTGACCGATACTAGGATAATAAATTGTGAATCTCGTGTCTACAATTTTAATTAATTGTTTCAAGTGTAATATTGTTAAGATCGTCTCGGAAGATCGGTCTTCTTTGGGCGTGAACTTTTTTATTAAGCATTATCTGAAGTTATTTTGATTTTGACGACTTTTAATCGAATGCTTTTGGATATTGGATTGTTAAACATAAAACGAATCAAATTACGGTCCCATGGCTGTTAGAACTACATACAACATTGGACTATTGTGGAACAGGGGAGACTGATTTTACGATGGCTACTTAATTTCGTGGACAAGCTTTAGAACATGATCGGAAGAGAAAACTGTTATCTATTGATCAGATGGTGGTTAAGGTGGTCATTAGTGGTGTTTATTGAACATTTATATTGTATTTATCTCAATTATAACAAAGAATACGATCTAATTCCGCTTTTATATTCACGTGACCTTCACGCCGATATCACGCCGAAATCACGCCGCCGCCGCCGACTTTTTGGCAAACGCCGCCGCCGACCATTTTGACATCGGCGCACACGTCTAGTGTGATGTACCTCTACAGTAAGCATTGTTGTGACGTACCTCTACAGTAGGCATTGTGTGATGTACCTCTACAGTAAGCATTGTTGTGACGTACCTCTACAGCAGGCTACAGGCGCGCCGCTTCTTGACGGGCGGCACGGGGCACAGCACGGCGCGGATTGCCTCGTCGAACACTGTCTTGAGACCTTTCTGTGTCAGCGCGCTGCACTCTACGTACCTCTACAGTAAGCATTGTGTGACGTACCTTTACAGTAAGCATTGTTGTGACGTACCTCTACAGCAGGCTACAGGCGCGCCGCTTCTTGACGGGCGGCACGGGGCACAGCACGGCGCGGATGGCCTCGTCGAACACTGTCTTGAGCCCTTTCTGTGTCAGCGCGCTGCACTCTAGGTACTTCTACAGTAGGCATTGTGTGACGTACCTCTACAGTAGGCATTGTGTGACGTACCTCTACAGTAGGCATTGTGTGACGTACCTCTACAGTAGGCAGTCTGTGTGCCGCACTTCTACAGTAGGCACTAGGCAGTCTGTATGTCGTACCTCTACAGTAAGCATTGTGTGACGTACCTCTACAGTAAGCATTATGTGACGTACCTCTACAGTAGGCAGTCTGTGCGCCGCACTACTACAGTAGGCAGTTAGGCACTAAGCAGTCTGTGTGTCGTACCTCTACAGTAAGCATTGTGTGACGTACCTCTACAGCAGGCTACAGGCGCGCCGCTTCTTGACGGGCGGCACGGGGCACAGAACGGCGCGGATTGCCTCGTCGAAGACTGTCTTGAGACCTTTCTGTGTCAGCGCGCTGCACTCTAGGTACCTCTACAGTAGGCATTGTGTGACGTACCTCTACAGCAGGCTACAGGCGCGCCGCTTCTTGACGGGCGGCACGGGGCACAGAACGGCGCGGATTGCCTCGTCGAAGACTGTCTTGAGACCTTTCTGTGTCAGCGCGCTGCACTCTAGGTACCTCTACAGTAGGCATTGTGTGACGTACCTCTACAGCAGGCTACAGGCGCGCCGCTTCTTGACGGGCGGCACGGGGCACAGAACGGCGCGGATTGCCTCGTCGAAGACTGTCTTGAGACCTTTCTGTGTCAGCGCGCTGCACTCTAGGTACCTCTACAGTAAGCATTGTGTGACGTACCTCTACAGCAGGCTACAGGCGCGCCGCTTCTTGACGGGCGGCACGGGGCACAGCACGGCGCGGATTGCCTCGTCGAAGACTGTCTTGAGACCTTTCTGTGTCAGCGCGCTGCACTCTACGTACCTCTACAGTAGGCATTGTGTGACGTACCTCTACAGTAGACATTGTGTGACGTACCTCTACAGCAGGCTACAGGCGCGCCGCTTCTTGACGGGCGGCACGGGGCACAGAACGGCGCGAATGGCCTCGTCGAAGACTGTCTTGAGACCTTTCTGTGTCAGCGCGCTGCACTCTACGTACCTCTACAGTAGGCATTGTGTGACGTACCTCTACAGTAGGCATTGTGTGACGTACCTCTACAGTAGGCATTGTGTGACGTACCTCTACAGCAGGCTACAGGCGCGCCGCTTCTTGACGGGCGGCACGGGGCACAGAACGGCGCGAATGGCCTCGTCGAAGACTGTCTTGAGACCTTTCTGTGTCAGCGCGCTGCACTCTACGTACCTCTACAGTAGGCATTGTGTGACGTACCTCTACAGTAGGCATTGTGTGACGTACCTCTACAGTAGGCATTGTGTGACGTACCTCTACAGCAGGCTACAGGCGCGCCGCTTCTTGACGGGCGGCACGGGGCACAGAACGGCGCGGATGGCCTCGTCGAACACTGTCTTGAGCCCTTTCTGTGTCAGCGCGCTGCACTCTAGGTACTTCACGGCGTTGATCTCCTTTGACATACTTAGGCCCTGCAATTAAATATATTAGGAATTTAGATAACTGTGAAATATAGCAGACAATATAATATAATAAAAACAGTTAAACTCACGTGCTTGAGTTTAAGCTTCAGTTTTTATTTCGTCGGCTGACAAGCAAAACTCACTATAAAAACTGTCACTACTCTTAGCTACCTCTTATGCCAGTATTAAATCAATACTGAGATAGGAGCTATATTTCAAGTAGGTATTTGTTACTTAGTGAGTTTTGCTTGTCAACCGACGATTTCAGAGTTAAATATGTCTCACATACGACAGTATGCATTCAAATATAGCAGAGCTTTGGTGAGAATGAGAATGAGAGAATGAGTAGCTCTATCATCACAATCAGCACTGGCGACCATGCACCGACCGTGACCGAGTACGAAATATACACGTATATTACTATATCAGTATCACATAAAAAGTAGAGGAAGAAAATGTTTTAAAAGAAATTTGACAAGTCATCAAGGAAATTACCGGCAAAATGCTTTGTTCGGAAAGGATGTTTTGCCAATTTTGAGACGGCCCACGGTTTTAATATTTTCTCCGAAAGCGGGTCAGCGCCCTAGCAAATATTATGAATAATGAATGTAATTACTAATTCATCTTATCTCTTGGCATCTTAGATTTGTTAGACGTGCATTGTGATTCGTCTAAAAGACCAGATGGTTCAATAAAGAAAAATAAAAATCTACATTGGGGGCAAAAGTTGGTTCTTTAAAAATTACGTACATGACTTAAAAGTATTTTTGGCAATAACAATAGTACATTTCCTAACTAGTGCGTGAAAACTTTTTTTCGGCGAGGGTGAAAGTTGGAGCCCGAGTGAAACGAGGGCGACAATCACCCGAGTAAAAAAAAAAGTTTTTGCACGTGTAAGGGACGATTTTTTTCATAACAAGTGCGTCAAAAAGAGAAATTACCGCGCGCGAAGCGTGCGCAAAGTTTGTTTTTGCGCGCTAGTTCGGAAAAATAATATAAAACTCGCACATCTCACTAAAATAGCATAACCTTAAACCTTACAAAAATACCCATTTACCCATACGACTTCTCGAACTATTACAGCAAAGCAACACAGCAGTCCAACTCCCAACTCTTCAATAAGCCAAAAACAAAAACTATAATATCACTAAAACAGAATAACTACCTGCGGGTAGGTGATGGGCGCAAGTTTCTTGTCCTTCAGCTTCTCAATCGTATCCTTGTCTTCGCGGAGGTCGAGCTTCGTGCCGACCAGAATGATGGGCGTCGACGGGCAATGGTGCCTCACCTCGGGGAACCACTGGAATAAAACATGCCTTTTAGTATTCACTGGTGTTTCATTTGTTGCCCATCGAAATCTTTCACTGCGAACTGGGCTTTATAGCGTCGAGCGCATGAGCGCCAAAATGCAGGTAAGGAGCCAAAGTGATCGCAGAGACCGAGTCGGAGGGTGATGTCATCATCATATCAAAGAAGCTTAATATTGTATGAGGATATCTAATGGAACTCAGGTCCAAGTGGACTCCTAGTGTGCCGCGTAAAAGGTCTCGCCTTCAAAATTCAAATCCTACGATACAATGGACCAAGGATAGGAATCAGTTTTTTAGAAAAACCTCGGAAGAGCTCAACATTTCATGTAATTAAAAACATCGTATTTTTGATTTACTCCATTAACAAAGAATGTATATGCCGAAGAACGAAAAAGAACGGAATTGAGAACCGTTCCTTTGTATGGAGAAAAAAACGATATCCGATCCCGGCAACGGACTGACTATACTTGCCGTAAAACTATCAGGCGACTGAAGGAGTAATGCCATCTGTCTGTGTAACATTTGTTAGCGCCAAGTGAGTATACCAACACGGTATGTACCAGCATAAGCCTACAAATACATTTCCGGAATGCATTGGTATGGTATGTTATGGCGATAGAAACAACCAGATGCAGAATTGCAGATTTAAAATGTGTGGCTTCTAAATCGGTACATACCGAATTTGATTAGCCTGTTTTTTTGAAGGTTCGGTTCGGGGAAGCTACCTAAATCTTCCCGAAATGCCCGACTCTCATTTACGCATGGTAAATATGGTAAGTAATACCAATCCTCTTAAGAGTTAGAGACCAAAGTTTTGCGATAAGCCTTGCTCGCTTGTAACAATATGGGCAATACAAATTATAACCATTTTTAAGCTAATTCCTACAAGTTTGTTACAAGACTGAATATTACGTCAGTATACAATATAGGTCGATTTAGGTGACGTAAACCGTATCCATTCAGGCCTTCCGGGAAGAGATGAAACAAAGTTTATATTTCTTGTGTTCGACTGAATTGTTTACATTATTATTTTGTTTAAACCAAATTGTGTAGTTGTTTTGATTGGCACGAACTATCATATTGTTCGTCTGTTGCAAAATTGTATCCAATATAACGCGTCACGTGACGTAATTAATTATTCCATAATGAATCTCGTATATTTTCGTAACTTTTTTTACGATTTGTCGTAAAGACATCAAGCACCAGGAGATAATTTAGTTGGACCACCATATTATGTTAAACGTTCAGCAGAATGTATAAAGATCTCTATCCGACTTGTATGCGTCATTTAATCAATTTCTACTTGAGACTTTATGAATCATTCTTTCAACGAGGAAGTTGTGATTCATGAATCGTTGACACCTTATATGTAGTAATTTCATATATTTAAAGTAATTTAAACCAATATGAACGCTTTGACCACAGAATAATCATGTTGCAGTTTAGGTACTGAAATGCTGTTTAATGACTGCTTTAATTTGAATCGTCACTAATCCAATGTAGATACTTACCAACGTCCTACGTACGTAAGTATACAGTTCTTAAGTGACGAATTCAATAATCCGTAAGTCGTATGTATTTTAATTTGGTTTCTAAACAATTTCGTACCTAAATATGTGTACGTATGCGATGCGGTTTACTGGTTACTCGTTGCATACGTTTTAAAAAACTATACTAATATTTTATGGTAATTGCCTACACGTAAAAATATTTCGTTTACGTTATTTACTATTTGTAAAAATACTATTGACAGAAGATGACAAAATCCAATTAGACCCCATCTATACTACCAGAGTTAGTTACCTAAGTTTTACGTTATCAATGAGTGTCATGACACATGCATCGATCTATGCTTAGAAGAGGTCAGTCCATTGTAGCAACGTCAGGATGTTCGTTACTTAGCGCGAACGTTCTCGAAAGAACGAAGGGGGAAGGAAGGCAGAGTTGATGAATGAAAAGCAAGTCAGAGGAACACGTTGAACTGTGGATAAGAGAGGTATAAGTCTGTAATAACCGTGTCACGATGCCTCTTAGCATAAGAACATTCTCGTAATAGGAGATTGACGATCGAGAAGCATTATGAGGATCACGAATGTGTTAGAAGGATAAAAGTACAAGTAGTATCTAAGAAATTTTTGTTTGTGTAATACAGGACTAACGAATCTGACGATCACGAAGCATGTGAGGAACACGAGTCTGTGAGAATGAGAAAGATATATAAGGTTGTTGTAGCTATGGTCCCCTGGTATATGTTGTTCGTTACCATAACGCGAACGTTCTCGAACGAGGCGGGTTTGACGAGAGGGAAGCATAATATGGAACATGAGTCTGTGTGAAGGAGAAAGGTGCAAGTCTGTTGTAGCACTTGTAGCCATGTTCCCAAGTTATGTTGTTCGTTACCTTAGCGCGAACGTTCTCGAAGAAGGCAGGGCTGACGAGAGAGAAGCATATATGGAACATGAGTCTGTGAGAGCGAGAAGTGGAAAGGTGGAAGTCTGTTAAAGTATGTTGTTCGTTACCTTAGCGCGAACGTTCTCGAAGGAGGCAGGGTTGACGAGAGAGAAGCATATGAGGAACACATCAGTCTGTGGGTAGGAGAGCGGTCGGAGTCTGTCGTAGTCCTCCTGACCCGCCGTATCCCACAGCCCCAGGTTGATAGGTTTGCCGTCTACCATCACATTGGCTGAGTAGTTGTCGAATCTGAAATTATACGGGCAATGTATTAGGAGGGACAATAGATGCATTCAAATTATATTAACCCTTAATAAGAGAGGAATTTGTAGAATTTGCACGGTATTTGGTTACAGTCCCTGGCTGCTATGAAGTCAATCCTGACATGTGTCAGTTCAGTAAGTACACTATCTGTCAACAATGTCACTTTTTGACACAATGTATTGAACTGACAGCTGCCAGGATTGACTTCATAGCGGCTGGGGACTTTAGTTATAAATAAATAATAATAATAATATACCTATATCTTGGTACATCTTACACAAATCGACCTAGTCCCACGACACGATAAGCTCAATAAAGGCTTGTGATGTGGGTACCAGGCGACGATATATATAATAGATAAATACATATAGATACTTAAATACATAGACAGCCATGACCAAGGAACAAATATTTGTGATAAATAAATACACAAATAAGGCTGCGGTTCCACCAGAGAAGTGCGAGGATGTGTTTCCATACAAATGACACCTATTAATGACTCGAGCGAGGTGTAATGTGTTTAGAAACACATCCTCGCACATCTCTGGTGGAAACGCAGCCTAATGCCCTCGCCGGGATTCGAACCCGGAATCTCCAACTAGGCTACGGAGGTTGACAAGGTGACGTTTATGAATAAAGGGGTAAGTCTTGAACCTAAGGGACATTTGGTATTGTAATTATTATTCAAGGACACGAGCAGAATGTATGGCATCAAATTTTAATGACCGATTATTGACAGTCGTTATCATTTACAGTTAGTCATTGTTCATCGTTTAATCAGGCTAATGAGTACTTCAGCGAACAATGGATCGGTTTACTATGGAGGCTATACTTATTATAAATATGGTTAAGTACAGTTCTGAAGAAAAAAGTCGTGGCTTTTAAAACGGTTGAAATCTTTGTTTACTGAATATCTAAGCATGTTAATGTTTAATGTAAAACTGTAAGCGTATTTTACTAAGGTATGAAATATACGGATATATTAATACGTACAAAAATTCATCCGGTATATGAATTGTTTTTTCGTAGGACTGATGATATTTCTGACTACCGATTACGTACTCAAGGACATAATGAAATGAAATAAATAAAGATCAATGTCACGTCAGCCGACGACTTCAAAACAATCCAATGACTTCGAAACAATTCTCCGGAACTTTCACGCGCTATATCCTTGTAATTATTTGATTGATTAGTAGTAAAATTTTATTACGTGTCCACAACACAGAGAGAGAGATTGTGCCGTTCCCGGTAACTTACCAAAAACTGTATGGGGAATATTCCCAAATGGTAACTTTCCCCATAATGACACATTTATCCATCTCTATGACAGACTTATTCTCTAACGCGTTTCTAATTAATAAAGTATCCAGTTAGAGTAAATATGTAAACAACTATAATTAGACGGTGAAACTTACAAAGAATTCCAAAGTACCTAAATTATCCGATTCTTTCAATTCTACAAATGTCGAAGTCAAAGTCAAAATATTTTTTATTCAAATAGGCCCAGCAACGAGCGCTTTTGAATCGTTAAACTAAATAGCGAATGAGAGAAAAATAAGCGGTTCGAACCCTACACTGCCTGAGAAGTATCCGGCAAGAAACTCAGCGGGACTTTTTTTTTAAATTATAGTTCTGTAACATCTTACATCAGCTAACATGCATTAATTAAAAACGAAACATAAATTTGATTTAATATAAATACAGATATAGTACATTAACTAGAGATGAAGTCTCTAATAGTCAGAATAATTATATAAATGTAATGAATTTTGAGAAATGTAAGATGTCGTAACAAAACAACACAATAGCGTAACATACGAAACACTGGCATACTCACACTGTGGGTATGTATTCCCCGGGGAAGGCGTTTGTCGTGTAACTGATGAGCAGGCATGTTTTACCGACGGCGCTGCGGACAAAAGAGGAATACATTAAACTCCGCAATGCAAATGTCTGGGGAACTGGAGCACTGAATATTATTATCAGCGGTTGACCTGAGGAAAATTACTACAGCACATCGCCTTGAAGACAACTGGATTTTTGACAGTGCAGGTTTCTTTCCAATCCTTGAATGTATGTTTTTTTCTTAGTTTGAGATTTAGTGCTGATATGGCTGATGTAATTTAGTAAAACATGGGAATACATTTCGAGACCATTTCCAGATTACCAGGTAATCCGGCTATGAAACTGGAATGATCTTAAAACTACTATTTACTGACTGACTTTAAGAAGACTGCAATATGGACATGTACGATATCGAATTTGAGATAAGTAGGACTAAGTGACATTTTCAAAGTTTTTTGCCCCTATACAACAAAATTAAATATTAAATAATACCAACACATATTAGAATATACAAATTAGTTCCAAATCTAACACTGTATTTGAAGGGTTCACGGAAAAAACATGACCAGTGCTTAAAAAAATCAGGGCAAATTCACACCTTATTCTGTTAAAAGTAAGATGGTTTTTCCTTTTGTAATTTGAATTGACTAGACATGTTCTTTCCGTGGACCGTTCATTTACTGAAAACGATACCAAACAACCTACTGAAGAATATTCGAGACGATTAGCAACGTAATACATCAACATCGATCTTCTCGCCGCATCTTAAATATTAAAAAACTTCACTTTAGATATATTTTTGGAGGATAAATAATAATTGTTCCCAATTCCCAACAAGCATCAGGTGTGGCGTATCTTAAATATGATATTTTTACGAAGAATTGTATTATACATATAAAACCCAAGAGAAGCAATGCCTAATAAAGGTACTGATATAAAACGTGAATATTTTTATAAAATCTGCTACTGGCACGAGAGAGTATTCTGAAATGCAATATGCATTTGCACAAAGGAAATACCGTCTCCAGTACGAAGGTGCACTTTATAAGTAGCATAAAGTTATGAAGTGACTCAAAAGCAACATAGTTGAAGAACTACACTCAAGGGTTATACAGAGAAAACTATTTCAAAGCATGAAAATAACAAAGCTTGCAGAAGTTGCAGACTATAACATGTTATCCTAGATGTTTTTGAGGATGGTGATACAGTTTTAGTTGCAACAAACTAAAGAAAGGTCAAGTTTGTCTAGAAAGAGCAAAGAAAGAAGATAACCAGATACCAGACTGCCTGCCTAATATGGTTTACGTGATTCGTATGTAGCTAGCTCGTATTATATAAAGCGTTGATATAGCAATTATTCGTACTAGAAGCTATATGAAGACATTATTGTCATTATTTTGATTTCATGATATGTCAAATAAATATTTAAGAAAATACTGACTATGCTAATGAAAATATTGGATCTAAACGAATTGAACCTACACGACAAGAAAAACCTACTTATCGACTTTTGCAGATAGAATCTATCGACGGTTTACTTTTCTTTACGTTTAGTCTACATTAGCGGCAAACGAGACAGTTCAAATGAAACGAGACAGACATGTACTTATAGGATGAATATAACAACAACAAACTCATATGATGTTGAAGAGACAGTAATTTTATTTCATGTTGTGAAAGTTAAAGAACACAGAGCACTAGTGACACTAGTGACAATATCGATCGCGTCATTATACAACAGGAAAAGAAAGTAAGCAGTAAATAAATAAAGATAAACTGTGAGCCAACGGAAGGCACGTTTTCTTTATGTAACGAAACTACTGAGCTATCTGTTGCTCATAATAACTAAATCCGCAAAAGTGACGGTGGTAATACAATTATAGTAAAATTAATTTGTTAAGTTTGATATATTATTCGAACTCAATTCATATTATCATCAATGATGATTCATCATAATGTGGAAAGGAGGAAGTTTTTGAAAAATGACCTAGGGATAATCGATTCAGTTTTATATTGTGAATCAGAAAATAAAGTCCCGAAATTCTAGCTTAATATATGTTATAAAAAAAACTAACATTTATGTTTGTTTTCAAGCTACAATTTCTGCGAGACCGGTTCCAAGCAAAAATATTTTTTTCTCCTGTTAACGTGTGAACGCTGTGTGGTTAATTTTGTCACGACGAAAATTATGTTTTAGAGAAGAGAAAATCCCGCTTTTTCGGGATAATCAGACTGTGATTACAATTGTGGACGTCATATCATAATCCGACAAGTGGACATTGTGTCGCACTTTCCCCGACACGTTTAGGGTCAACGATGTCAACACACACTTCGAATAGTTCAAGCAATAGCTGTGTTCCGCTATTATTCTAACAGCGTCCAAAGATTACTAATAAATGAGTTATAAATAGGCAGATTATAACAAGTATAACAACCTAGCAGGCTGACGTATATAACTTAGGCATGCTCAACTCAACTTTTAAACATGCGACGAAAGAAGCTTCAGAAATAGGTATACTATATCCATAAGTCGGCCGCAGCAGTAACTTTTAGTATAAAGTTTTGTTAATTACTCAAATAAATACTATAAATATATGTATTATGACATTCGTGTGGTGTACAATATAATAAAACAATGACAATCAGATTCGATATTATACTAATACCAGACTAAAATTTTAGATACTAATAAAGAAATCAACATGTTTACCGCTTATGATATAGCGAATAACTTTATATATAATTGCGTATTAAAGCTTGTGATAGGTACTATACGACCAGTCTAGTCTACCTATTAATGAACACAGCGTATCCGAGAATGTCATTGATAAACAACTCCAGTAGTGTCCGAAATTAGCACGGGTGACCGCCAATCTCGACGGGAGACAATTCATTCAGAAACAGAGTTATTTCAGACGATGTTTTATTCGCACAAGCGATGTTATACAATAACATGGGATATTATTGTACAATTCGAACCTGCAAATCGTCGTAGGTATTCAAATTGTCACTTATCAGAAATTTGGAATAATGTAATCTAGAACGCCCGAGATTTCCAAACTTTTTGAAGACGCGCCCTTTTCTGTGAATACTCAACCCACGGTCCCCTCGATAATAAATAAATACATATTACGTAACCCACACTACAGAAATGACTTTGTATGAAATGTGTAATTAAAGGCTCGATTAAAACCATGTTTAGGTATATAATAAGGGAGGTAAGTAAGGAATTACTAACGAGAGTGATAGAAGAGACAGTTTTAATGACTCGAGTTAGTATTCCGCTTACCGACCGTGATGCATACAATGTTTTCAATCACACTTGCCGATAAAACAAGTTTTGATACAAAATATTATCAAATGTCGCACTGACATTTCTATTACTTCCTAGGGAAATTCAGTTTCCTATTTATACTCCCGCTAGTGTGCTGAAAAATAATATACTGACCTGAACCATGTAGCGTACGCCCCTTTTGAAGGTCCCTGCGCCCCCCTATGAGGACACGCCCCACAGTTTGAGAAGTTCGAGAACCCCTGCCTTAGCGCGTGTAACAATGCCAGCTACCGATGTTAGATTCAAGCAATTTAAACCGACAGACTGACAGTAACCGACGGATAAAATGCTACCGCAGTGTTCGCGGAAGTTGCAGCGATTTATCATGCTTCATATCAAGTCGACGTCTCGTCTGTTATCAAGATTATTGTTTTAAGGTGGTTGTTGCTTTGGTTTCCCTGTTATAGAATATCTAACACATTCTACATACACTTTAACCGAATTTCCTTTTTGCGCGTGTCTCGTACGACGTTTTTAGTACAGAGAGAGAGAGCCCTCCGAAGTTTTGGACCTGACTCGGGTGATTGTCACGGTATACCTTCTGGTCGCATAATCTTTTTCAGGCATACTTTTCTTCGCATAATTTGTATTAGCATAAATGTACATCATCATACATCATCAGCCTATGTTAGTCCACTGCTGGACGTAGGCCTCTCCTATTAACTATGCGTATATATAGACGCATTAGGAGGTAAATGCCCATAATCGCCACGCTGGTCAAGCGGATTGGCGATCGCAGTAATGTGTCCACTATGATGACGCTGCTGCCCATCATCAATCTTGTAGAATGGTCAGTGACACTTAAATCCCTTAGTCGACTCTTACGACACCCGCAGGAGGAGTTGGGGTGCTGACAAATGTATTCTTACTGCCGTCACCACACGGCATAAATGTACTGTCGCATAGTAATTATTTCGGCATACTACTTTGTTCGCATATTAAAGTTTTGTAATAATTTAACTTGGACTAATTTATATTTGCCTAATGTATACTACGCATATTACTGTTTGGTTGGACTAATGGTTACTAGCCATATATATTTCGGAAACCATAATTTTAGTTCCCTATTTGAATAAAACACTTTTTCTTTGTTTAACATCAATTTTAAATCAAGTAACATGCATTTTACATATTGAGTATTTTACATATTTTAGAATGTTCTTTTATTCTGTTCCGGGTCTCTTGAATCTAAAATATTAAAATGCGTTACTATATAATATCAAAGTATAGATAAATTAGGTTAGGATAGGTTAGTGTGTTGTCCAGGCGCGAAGCGCCTAAACTACGCAGAATAGGGGGTCTGCGCGTTCCCATATATTATATAAGTACATTATACACTCTTGATTTGCCATGTTGAAACAATCGGTTTTCCTTAATCGCTTATATTTTTTTATTACTCACCGTCAGCGTCAATTTAATTCATAAAACTAAATGTGAATCTACCGTCATTCTCCGTATACAGTAGAACGCCTGGATGCTTAGACAAGTTGCCAATCGTTAACGCTTAATCGTCAATCGTAAACGAAAGGCAGCTAACTTAACTGTAATAGCATGTCAATCATGCCGGTTGGTAGTCTAATTTTAGGATTAACTATTTGTATGCATAGTGAAATGATGCGTAATCATTATTATGCAATTTTGTATTTATACTGTGTGATATTAGTTATTATGACGGGTATGCCTTTAATGTGTATGCTTTTAAATATTATGCGTAAAAAAATATGCATAAATAGACACAAGACATTAGATACAAGACATTATGCGTAACTAAATTATTACATTCGTTAGTATGCATCCCAATAGTGAACCTCGTTTCACTCGGGCTCCAACTATCACCCTCGTTGAAAAAAAAAATGTTTGCACTTGCATCGAAAAGTACTATTTTACACGTGTATCGAACGACTTTTTTCATAACAAGTGCCTTAAAAAGAGAAATTTACGCACTTTTTTTAAGTAACTTGAATAATCAAAATCAAAGCAACATCCACAAAAAATATTAACAATCGGAAGTTTAATTGTACTTCGATCAATTACTGGTGATTGAACTTTTTACTTGTTAATTACACAGCCTAATTTGTTCCATTGTAATCAGTCAGCCTTGTTCCAAGCCTTAATATAATTAATTATCATAGGGGTGGCAACGTGTTCCCACTCAGCGCAAGGACCAAGCGGAGTATACTTGGTGTAATATTCAACTCTCGTCCTCGGTTTTGTGTAAACCAAAAAGTCCCATCTCCATGGGAGTTAAAATTTAAAAGAGACTTAAGGGCAATTCCACGGGAATACTAACAATGTTCCACTGCAATTGACGTAAAACTCACCCTAAGGTCGATTTGGGTTCGAGGAAACGTCACTTACGCCCTTTTTTTCTACAGCGGTAGTATCGGCTACGACGCATCCTGTCGTGAGGTCGTGACGCAGGGTTGCCACTCTTTATCGACGACTTAATATTTATTTGCACTCGTAAAAGTATATTCGGAGCATATATTTTTACGACGCCCGGTGTAAATGTGTTATTGCTGTTTTATTGACCATTGACGCATTATTTCGCAAGCCGAACAATACGGTGACCGATATCAAATATGAACTATTTTCGTTTTCAACCGTATTTCTTTCTAAGTAAGATTTGATTTTGAACACAGATTTATGAGAATCCTGTTAGCTAACTTGTGTTTTAAATAGGTTGTAAAAGAGTTAACACGAACCAGATTCCGCGTTACACCATTTCCATTTAATTTCCTGTCACAGCATTCGGTCACGCAGCTGTTTCTCTACGATCTTAACTTGTGACGGACGCCCTAGTAAGAAATCTACTTCGAATGATGCCCTAGTAACAGTTGTGTGCGACGATGTGCCCGCACAGCGCGAACGGCAAATTCCCCAGGTCAATTGGGGCCATGGAAGAAGCCCTACCCATTATCTTTTGACAAAGGAATATCCATTGACACGGCGCAAACACCCATTTCTGCAGATCAGGAGGAGTGATGTCACGTCACACTGGCGCATGCATCGATGATCGAGAGGGTGTGAGTGAGAAATATATACATGCTTATCGCTGTTATGCTTAACTCGAAAGCCGTGTGGTGACGGCAGTAAGAATACATTTCTCACCGCCCCAACTCTTCCCGTGGGTGTCGTAAGAGTTGAATAAGGTATTGAAGTGTCATTAACCATTTATTTATTGAAGATTGATGTCGGGAAGCAGCGTCACGATACTGGACACACTACTGCGATCGCCAGCTCGCATGCCCAGAGTGGCGATTAAGGGCATTTACCTCCTAATGCGTCAGTGTCCGTATACATAGGTAATAGGAGAGGCCTTTGTCCAGCAGTGGACTAATATAGGCTGATGATGTGATGTGTGATGGTACTCGAACGCCGTCGCTGCACGCGGATATTGCGAATTGGCATCAATGTGACGTCTTAGTTAGTGGCAGCCCTAGGCTAGCCTATCTCTTGACGAAGGATCATCGACTGCGGCGCTGGCGCAGCGAAGTGGGCCACGGCAGGTCAGGTGGAGCGATGACCCTATCTAGTGATGTGCCGTTACCGTAAATTACGAGAACAAAGAGAACTATCGGGTAACTTTCTCGGTAAAGTTCTCCGGGCGGGTAATTATGGAGAAAGTGTTTTAAGTTATTACTTTTTTCATATTTTTTTTCCAGAATAGTACTTAATTTAGTAATAATAATCTGACCCGAAAATTACATAAACATGTGACTAGTGGAACTAGTTTATTACCAAAATTACGGTAAATTACCGGCGTAAATTACGGAGAACGTTCTCCGCGAATTTTCTCCAGAGAATTTTTACAACGCAAAATGGTATTTTTTTATTATATAAATTAAACATTTTGATAAAATGGGCAATAATGGTTCATAATAATGCTTGCGGTATATGTATACATAAAATAAAATTAAAAAAAGCGTTTTTCGTATGAATAAAATAATTAAATTCCACGAAATCATTAAGAAACAGAATACTTACCGTGAAATTATATCTTGCAAGTTTCTTAAATAATTAGTTACATAAAAAAATAACAAGGACAATAAAAAACGTTATAATTAAATGGTTTTTATACATTTACTATGGAAAATAAGGGAAACTTCAAATTATAATGTCTGTCACGCAATTTTTTCCTCCCATGCTAAATGACAATAAAACTGTATCATCATCATCATCTTGGCCATAAGACGTCCACTGCTGAACATAAGCCTCCCCTCTGGACCTCCACATGTACCGGTTAGATGCGACCTGCATACGGTAAAGTCGTCTATCCATCTTGTGGGTGGACGTCCTACGCTGCGTTTGCCTAGCCGTGGTCTCCACTCGAGCACTTTTCGCTCTGCGTGCAATGTGGCCTGCCCATTGCCACTTCAGCTTGCTAATTCGGAGGGCTATGTCAGTCAGTAACTTTAGTTCGCCTACAGATCTCCTCATTTCTGATTCGATCATGCAGAGAAACTCCGAGCATAGCCCTCTCCATAGCGACTTTGAGTTTAGAGATGAGGCCGATGGTGAAGGACCACGTTTTGGCGCCGTAAGTCATAACTGGTAACACACATTGATTGTAGACTTTCGTCTTAAGGAACTGAGGTATGTCGAACGAAAAGACATCGCGTAGTTTCCTGAACGCTGCCCAACCGAGTTGGATTCGGCGGTGGACCTCTTTCTGGAAGTTAGGCCTACCTAATTGGACTACTTGTCCTAGGTAGATGTAAGAGTCAACAACTTCGAATGTGAGTGATGTTTTCGCCGTTCACATTGATGCCAAGTCCTTGCCATTCCAGGAGCTTAAAGGCATCTTACATTGCGGAAGTAAACAGTTTCGGAGATATAACATCGCCCTGCCTTACGCCTCTTTGCAACGGAATTGTCTTCGTAGTCTGCTCCTGTACTCGGACCAACATTGTGGCGTTGCTATTCAAATACTTCAACACTTCGATGTACCAATAGTCAATGTGGCATCGCTGAAGAGACTCAAGCACTGCCCATATTTCTACCGAATCGAAAGCTTTCTCATAGTCCACAAACGCTAAGCATAATGGCAAGTTATACTCCTCGGTCTTCTGTATAATTTGCCGCAGCGTATGTATGTGGTCTATGGTACTATAGCCTTTTCGGAATCCAGCTTGTTCGGGAGGCTGGAAGTCATCAAGTCAAAACTGTATGAAAACATTATTAGCAACATGAATAAACAGTAATATCAATCAAAATTAAATTTCACTTTTTTCCCATAGTAAATGTAGGAAAACAGTTTTCTTAAATTTTTTTTTGCAGTAAGTTGTCTTTTTAAAATTATTGGTACTAGGATAGGATTATTGGATAGGAATAGAAACGATTTTTTTTATTTTCATAAATTTGTATGGGAATTTTAATTCTTAATTTGCGGCATTTCTTCGGCTTCTGATCCTGAACAGAAACAGGATCATTTTCAGTACTTTGTGTTAACAGTTGTGTTGACAGCACGTCGCTTCAATATGAACTGACTGAATTCAGCATTATAATTGAATAAAATTTACACCCTATTCCCAGATAATTCTTAGAAAAGGGTATCACATGCTCATAATCACAATTGCCTATTTTAAATCCTAGGTAATTGAATACTCAGCTACCGATAAGAAAACCTTTGGTAAAGCCGCTTACCGCTTACGGGTCAAGTAAGGGGTTTATACGAGTACCTATTTTACCTGCTTGAACGTCAAAATCACCTATAAAACCCTGTCATTAGTAAAATAGCATTATGATACTTAAATGTACCACATAAAGTAATATAAAATACGATGCAGACAAAATATTCATATTCAAATTGCATAGAAAAAAAATACTATGGGAGAAAGTTACCGTAATTCTCGGTAATTTACGGTAAAGTTCTCCAATGAGAATTACGGAAAGTGTGAAATTACCCGACGGCACATCACTAACCCTATCGCTTTGTCATATTATACACATTTGTCAAGAGTAGATAGCACATGAAACTTAATTTAAAAAGCTTGAACGACATTAAATTTTTCTAAATAGTTCTGAGTAAGGGCTTGTCCATTAATCACGTCATACAATTTTGGCCTGTTTTAGACCCCCCCACCCCCCATGGTGATATTTGGTGATATTTTTTGGACCCCCCCCCACCCCCTAGCCAATATGACGTGTAATTTTTTGCCAACTTAAGTAGTCCTTTTAATAGCACTTGAATTTACGTACTTTTATGCCAACTACGAGGTAAATGTTCGCGAAATTGTAAAACTTAGTATTTAAAAAGTGTTTTATAAATAAAAAAATAAAGATTTTTTTACTGGCTACAATGCTTACAAAATTACACGTGATTTGTCCGATGACCCCCCCCTCCCCTATGGTGATAATTGGTGATTTCTTCTTGACCCCCCTCTCCCCCTATACAGTATGACGTGATTAATGGACAAGCCCTAACAAGAAATGGGACCTATAGAAAAAGAAATTTTCTGTCCATTCGCGTGCATAAATTTATTAGTGTCCCGCTTCGCAAAAATTTCCATTGAATTTCTATACATAGAATTAGGATTGTCAACATTGTGTGCCGAGAATAAATTAATACGTGCAACCCTCCAACGTATACAACAGGAATTTATTAAATACCAACCAAAATAATGATGATGATGAAGGCCTTCAGTACCTATGTTTCTTGCATAGGATAGCTGTCAATATTAATAACGAGTCATATTTAGCGTTAGCGTACGCCGTTGACGTACGATGTTTCGCGAACACATGATAATCGTTAGGGCTAGTCAAAACATGTGGCTTACGTTACCTACATAACAAAGCCTAGATTGTGTGCTCAATGTACATTCAATTTCAGAAATACAGTTACATCAAAACAATACAAAAAATGATCGTATTACGGTGTAATAAATAAGATCGTCGTGCTTTATTTAAGAGCGGATTTTTTCGATACAATGTTTGCAGCACTTTGCACTTGATTGTACCTACGCTGTCAATCAACTGTTTACATTACTAGTCTTAAAACCACTAAAGGTCTCCTCAAATTTATCGACCGCAATTCGCCTAAATCCAATTATGAAAACCTTCATTACTACGCAATAGCGAAAAAGAACTTGGACGAAAACGATTGACAGCGATACTACGCGATTTGCCTAAAAAATGCGAAAGCGTCTAAGTTTGGTTTGGGGAGACCACAGTGCATGCATGCATTCCCTGACACTGCAACGCACAACGTACGATAAGTTTCACATATCGTTTAGTAGCCGTAAGTACCATGACAAGTAAGGGTTGCGTTAGCGTTTTACTCGATATGTAAACCAATCTATCACGCTCGCACTGATATATCATGAGCGTGATGGCCTACTTTACGTATCGAGTAAACATTATACCAACTCATGGTACGGCGACAGATAGATCTATATTCTATACTAATATTTCTTGACAGGAAAGTCGATAACAAACTCTCGTACAAGTTAAATTGGATCTCGTCTCGATACTCATACGGACAATTCAGGCACGGTCAAACGACACATATTATGCAGGAAACGTTAACGAGAAGCACAAACTAGAGCATCTTGTGTTGTGTTGTTTGTGAGATCCAGTATTGATATCGAATGCACACTGCACAGCTCTAGTTTTGTATCGAATGAACCTTCTCTGAAGATTGTCTTCCATCATGACATTCGTGACACAATTATGTGACAAATTGTATTGGGGAATTCGAATGTATACTATGTAATCTTTATTATAAAGTTGACAGCCGTAACCTGATTAAGATTTTCGATTGCATTTGTATGTGTACTTTGTAATTATTTTTCCTATGCAGATTTTTTGCCCAAAATTAATGCATTGTACAACATTGTTCATGAATCATGATAATATGCTATGTTGTAGAAAGCACTCCCAGCCCAAAAGAAGTCATGGTTATTTTTTACGTTGTGACACAGTATTTACGTGCTAAAATGTTGCATCTTCAGAGATATCAATGCAGTTCATACTACATAATTATAGTACCGCCAGCAAAATAAATCTAAGCTGTCAAACTGCAAAATATTCTACACGCGAGTTGTTAACGGCCTGCAATGTAAAGTGAGCACTGATCAAGTTCCAGTCATAATCATTCAAGGACTGTAATCAAATCACGATTGTGAGTCATGCACCAGCGTTCTCCATGCTTCATTGATGGAGCATTCAAGCAGGAGGGCTACCGCGAATCAAGATCGTGTTGCCTCCCTTTCACACTTATGTATAAACTTGTGAGTCCAATAGAGGCAACATATCGATAGGCCTTCATATATCGATACAAGTAACCGAGACAGTTAGTGCGATAATGGCTGATAACATGTTTTAAAATTTTTACGCGGATTACACAGTTATATTGAAAGAAAATGTAGATTTACTATGGTTGTTGTTCCACTACTAATATTGTCCTCTCTAAGAGAAGGTCAGGAATGTAGAAGGCATCACGTATTATAGTGTACAAATGTCATTAAATATTTTCCGAAAGATTTTCTAAGATCAAGCGTAGATAAAACAGTGTTAAAACAAAATTTAATCCGTAGAAGATTCCAAATTTTTTGAAAAAAAAATCAACTCTACACTAACAGCCGTTGAGATTACCTGTAGATTAGATTGTATTTATTTGGCATAAGCTATATCCTACCATTATTTATATTACGCGTTCTGATTTGTTAGTAAACTGTTTGCCTTCCGTAAGCCGGATAAAAAACCCCGTTTATGTATGAGGGAAATAAAAGAAAACTGTGCGACTTACATTACAATGCAAAGGAAAGAGATTTGAATGTTGTAGATTTGCGGACGAATACGGAATGTTGGGAATTGATTCCATTACCATACCTGCCTGAGACATTCCTTGAAATTGATCGAATTACATACAATAAAATTCTATATGTTTACTCACTGTGTGGGAAAATTGTGAACATAATAGGTGAAATTAATCACGCACACTTACATTTATTTTATCCTGACATTCCGCGCGTGACATTATGTCACAGGTAAGTAAAGCTTATTGACGGATATTTCTTAGAGTCAAATTGTAATAGAGCAGATCTGCTACCGCGATTAACCATAAATACGAAAGGTTAAATAATATGATAACTCCCTCTATAACGCGTGGAATACTATAAATAATTATCCTACAGTTATGAACCTATAAATACGAGTAAACCACTTGTTAGTCCCATTAGACATGAAAGCTATTAACTAATTCCATATCAAAGCGAGCGCATAAAAGTAAACCTGTAACGCCTTTGAGCGCCGCACAGCGAATCCGCAGCGGGAGAGTTAGTGGTGGCGATAAAAATAACGACTGCTTCCTAGCTTGTTGACTTGTGGCAACGTGGTTTAATATTAACTGAGTATGCATGAGATGCAGCGAAACCGTGTTTTGGATGATTAACTAATACTGCACCGCACACATAATATCTGAGGACGGTGAGTAATTCAAAGCCCGTCTATCCTCCTGCCTCCCAGAGACCTATTAAAAGGTCTTCTCAAACAAAATAAATTCTATTCTATTTCCTACACTATTAATTCAAAATTCACTGGCAAATTTTATTGTCTGGGCGGCAGGAGGCTATACTCGTACTTGGGCATTTCTTCGAGCGTTTCAACCGCCGTGACTTCGGTGGCAACATTATTATTTGATTTCCGCGGGTATCTCATACATATTTTAGATATCTTGCTCAACTACGTCTACCAAGACATCCAGGAATGCATGCATCTCACGGGATTCGTGTGATAAGGCTGCCACTGAAGTCACAGCGGCTGAAACGCTCGGAGATATGCCCACTTATTAGCTGCTACTATATTTGTATAAATAAAATATGAAGCGAGTATTTTTTCGTTGAAAAGGAAGTCGTACTTTTATAAAAATGGCACATGGAGGCCGTGAATTGAGTCAGGCGACAAAATATTGTCTATATTTAGCAAAAATCCAGAGAGCCAGATGTGATGCGCGAAAAATGATATCGCTGCCATATGCGCAAACCGTACATGGTAGAGTATACAGGTTGTAGTCGTTCTGGTAATATATAAATGAAAACCCCAGAATAACCCCAATCTTACATTTAGGCTCGATTTCACTAAACTTTTACTAAAAGAATAACGCTTACTCTCAGATACTGGTGTCAAATTTATATTTTTTTATTTATACTTTTGGACATCTTTTACACAAATCGACCTAGTCCTACGGTAAGCTCAATTAAGGCTTGTGATGTGGGTACCAACCAGGCGACGATATATTTTTATTTTATTTTATTTATTACCAACCAATTTATGTCATTACCAACTAGGCTACGGAGGCTGACAAAATTATTATGAAGTTTTGACATTACTATCCGACTCCGAGAGTAAGCGTTATTCTTCGAACAAAAGTTTGCTGAAATGTTCGCAAATGTTATGCAAATGTTATGCATAGAGGACTGGGTCCAACGTCGTGATCAACCATTTTTAGTATCGTTCCATACGATTTGGTGGTTGACTCAACTTGTTAGTAGGTGGCATCAACTAAATATCGGTCGGGTCAACCGCGTTCTCTACGGTCTGTTTTTATATCAACCCAATCAAGGAGGCGGTTGGACCCGATCGTGTAGACGGTCGATAACAGTATTATAATTACCCATGGATGATGGATATATATTAAATCTATACAGGAACTCATCAACTATGGCAAATAATGCCCTTGATTCCGACGAGGGAAACCCTGGGGGATGCACTTAACTCCGACGAATTCTATATTTAAATAATGTTATATTAAACGAATGTATTTGAGTAAAGGTGCATTCAGACCTTACGAGCATTCGCTATTCTATCAATACAACCAATATGTTCAAACAATATGGCTTGTTAAGTTAGGAGACTTATATGGATAAGGGGGTTAATCTTAGTAATTTTAATTCTACCTAGCCTACACTGAAAGTCAGTCTACAGATATCAGATTAGACAACTGATATCTGCACTATCTGCAGACTGAAGTCGAAATATTATTTCAGGAGACCTCAATCTACGCTATTTACACAGGAGAACGAGGCTGTGCAGCAGAGATTGCGCATAATTTCATTCCATTCCAGATTCCAGATACCTTAATCCCGTTCAATGCGGTAAGTGTTTCGACCCCTTACAAAGTATTAATTACGAGTTAAGCTAAATTACCGCAGCGAAGGTGTTAACCCCGTTCAGGCAGTCAACAAACAAGCTGTTGTAAAATAACTTTAAAAATTGGTTGAAGGGTATTGTATCAACTCAGAACAATAAGATATCTGTTGAATGTTTCTTGCTTTTCCACCGAACATCTATGTTTTAATAGAAGTAGATTTATCATATTTTATGAACATTATTGACCAACCATCAGAGATAAGTTGATGATTTAATCATTTATATCGTTTCTCAGGAAGGAGTAAATGTTATTACGCTCTAGCAACCTTTAAAGGTTTTATGCAAGGCTACCAGACAAGGGCTCATCTTTTTTGTTAAAAATGAAGCTTGAATGACGAACTAGTGTTAAAATCCAAGTAAATTGATTGACTAATCAAATTGATACCAATATAACTCTGTCTGTCAAGTTACCTGTGCGCTTAGCACATGATCGGCGTGACAGATTTCCCGTCTTTTACTAACTATATTAATAAAAGAGGCATGAATAGTCTATCTCGCGACGACATATTGTCGCACCGATTATGTGCTAAGCCTACTGTTCAAGTGTTCGCGTTAAAACCACTGAACCGATTTTTTTGAAATTTGGTACGTCGCAATTTGAAAGGACATAATTCACATAATATATGATGGTTACTGTCGCGAAAATTGCCTATGTGTACAGACGAATTCGCGGGCACTAACTAGTTACACATAATACAAGATTTGCTTAGTTTGAGGTCAGGTAGAGATCTGAGTAAGTTTTCCCCGTTTTTTTACCTTTGCTATACTGTGACGTCACAAGTCACGACGTAGCACGGTAGACTGACTCAGACTTGAAGTAAATCTGAACAGCGGATCTAAAGTCCTACTTCCGCTTGATAAGATCGTGGTCGTGCCAGTTAGTACGAGTATACGAGTATCCATGGCGTGACGTGTCAGAGAATTATTTAGTTTTTTGGCCCTTGTAGTATTTTTGCCATTGAAGAATTCCATAATAACAAAAGAGAAGCGTAAGTGAAATTCTGATTAAATTCTAGTGCAATGAAGTTCATTAACTACTAACAATGTGATTATGCGATTATAGTATCGGGGGACAGCGCCGTACAAATACTGCCGTACCATCCTTTACTGGGTGGAACAATTTCGCCTCATTTTCATTACTAATGAGACCCTCTGGATAAGACCAGAACGCAGAAATTTTCGTCATCCAGTAAGCTATAATCACATACTTAAAATCCTAAATTTCAAGTATGTAGGTCATTTATGACACTCATTCACTCACTCATGAACTAGTGCTTAGTGCTGAAATTTGGTACAGAATTACCCCCTTATTCATAAACGTTTGTTAACTTAACAAGCCGCTAATAATTGTTTGTCCCTGTCGGTCTTAACAATGTGTCCATAAGAGCAAAAGGGACAAACAATTATTAGCGGTTTGTTAAGTTAACAAACGTTCCTTATACATAAAGGGGGGTAGACTTTGATGGCTACTAGAGTACCCTTGTAAAAAGACTACTCGCAACCTTCTAGAAAAATCAAGTAAAATCATTACATCCAAAATAGCCCGGTTGGCTACTCTCGGCCGTACAAAGCATAGTACGTGTTTCGCCTACAGTTCCCTGGAAGCGCCCATAAAACGGAGCCAGGACGAAGTTGGCAAATACCGCCGGTACGTGGCGAATCATTATTCCGGTCACGTAAAAAGTTATTATTTTCGAGTAAAGCTATCAAAATAACAGTTATTATTTCATGTGATTTAAAGTAAATAAAGATCTCAGAGACTTTATTACAGGTCTAGGCAAAAAGCTTTCATCTTATATCTTTCAACGAGCAATTTTGGTATATAAATATTTGTAAGTACCTACCTATTTATTTATCTTCAGGATTATCGGGATCTCGGAAACGACACTCAAGAAATCTCTTTTTCTAGTTTGCTATAATACTAAGAAGCGAGGATTATAGTATTTATAATACAACCAGTATATCATGACCCGGCAAAAATGCAGCATGCATGTGCAAACTGCATCCCATTGCTAACGGCAAACCACGCGTGAGAATCTTTAATGGCGACGTATTAGGTATAAGCCAATTTATATCAACGAAATAAGTCTAAAATTATCCTGTCTGCATTGTCACTCGGGCAAAAATTTTCCATAGGATAGCCTCAATTAAATCTTACGCAAATGTCACAGACTGACATGTCGTAACCTTTCATACTTCACAATTTACATACGAATGATAGCTATGCGAGTTACGTGGGTTAAGCCGAGAGAATATGTAAGTTATGTTCGAGAAATATTTCAACAGTATAACTGCACGCGATTTTGAATGTGGGCGTAAAATTTAGCGTGCCGACATGATTTTTGTGAGAACACAACTCAATTTGATAAAGATAAAATACAACATATAACTATTAGTCGCGAGGCGTGAACGCGGGCTCAGTGCTTGATAATGGAGACCTAGGCTCTCCGAAACATGTCGTGCGTAGTGAAATACACGTGAGTTTAATAGTTTAATTATATTTATAATGATCAAAGGTATTGCTGTCAGATATAGTATCTGCACATGCCATGAGTCAATAGACGCCACACTGAAAAAAATATTTACCAAAGTGACTTAGGTTGGCTATGTTACGAGGAAACTTTGATATATGTAACAAATCCTTGCTATCAAATTTACAAAACTAAAAAGGTTGAAGTCGATACCAGAGTTCTGGCACAGAATATATAAAGTACAGAAGCTTCACTGCTTTGATGTTCACAAATGCCGGCTTTTTATGTGCCTACACAATTATTATTACCAAACAAAACGACGCGCGAGGCGACGCGAGCAGCTAAAATGGGTCGTATTGCGTGGCGGAAAGGTCGCTTATAAGCCGCACGCCGTCGAAAACAGGGTTGTCAATTATTGAACACTAATAAAATAACGAACAGCGCTATGAGGCGTCTGACAAATACATTACTGCAATGATATCTACGGCGTTAATAGCATTCGTCTTGATAGCTAATTGAACAATTTAGTTCATGCGTGATTATAGAATTTATCTACGCATTTCATACACGTGATTCAAAAATACCTATTTGTCTCAACTTTGGCGGCATCTTCTTTGTGCTTCGGCCGCGCGTGTCCGGGCGGCATTGTTTGAGGTGTGAGTGAGATAGCAACACGACTTTGCTAACTTTAGTTTAGGTGAATGTCCATCCGAATAATCCTGATAATAACACGAACATTCTAAAAATATCTGTAGACAGTATGTGAGGTGTGCAGAAATTAATATAGGTATCTGTTTAATGCATTTAAAAAGAAAGAATTACGTTAGGTACCTACGCATTCATTACAAAAGCAGCATAAATAAGTAATGGTTTAATCACAATCGTAAGGCAGACGTAACACGGCATTTTCTCTTATATGTACCTATTTGATATTATGGGAATAAAGTTTGACAACCAAATAATATGTTAGGACAAAAGGCGCGAAATTCAATAATAGTATGTGAGAACGAAGTTTTTTACATTATTTAAATGTGCCGGTTTTTTACTGACAAATTTGTCCGAAAATAAACCGTTTTGTCTGTAATTGCCTTGAGTTTCTGAGAATTTAAATTACTACGAATGTAGGTAATAAGTATATTATTTTCCTTACTTTTTAGTATCTCTCAAACGCATCGGCTGTGCGAAAAACGCGTCATGAAAATTAACATTAGGTATTATTATTGCAACATGCTGCTATGCAGTATATTTTCGGCGTTTTCATTTAAGATGCACATGTAAAAAATAATCCTAATATTTGCAAGCGATATATTTCGCGATACGTGACGAGCCAGCGTTGCAAATTTAAACGTGCGTTCCGAGACAGCGCGCGCTAACCATTAAATAGACCACGGAGACGGGGCGCTCTGCATGTACTTGTGCCCGCGCGACGGAATCGCGGAGTGACACCCCCTTGGTTCTGGTTAAATCAACAAATAATATAGTACATTATACCAAACAACTGGTGAAATCAACAAAAAACTGGTGTAATCAACCAAATTAATTTAGTAGACTGCCAACATAAAAAGTTTGGTAAAATCAAAAAAATATTTGTGATAGGACCCAATCAACCTTAATTTCCGGTTAGAATTACGCAAGATCTGATAAATCCAACTTAGCATTTTTTTCAGTGCACATAATAGTCGAAGCATAACCAAATAAAGGCATAAATAAATAAGTTCAACGGGTAAAAGTAATTATAACATGTAATCCTTTCGTAGTGTGATTCACCGGGGTCAATGGTTGGTAATTAACATGAATAATCTTCAGTGTTATCATTATGACAAACATATCTAACTATAACTACAGTATTTATACTTGGTTGAACATTTTGAACGACGACGATATATTGTATTCCAATACGCATTTTTTTTATTTACTGCCAGTTTATAGCTAATACTGGAAGTATGTGAGAGCTAATTGAAATAGAAATAACTTTATTCGTAACATACATACACATAGGTACACAAAAATCACAATATACAGCAACGAAAAATAATTTTACAAATAAAAGCGTGTATGCTTCGAAATGGCCTCATCTCAGCATGTTGCTAGCGAGTGCCAGCGCTGGTCTTCCGATGAGGCCATTGGATTGGACGTACACGTGCGCGTTGTAGCATCGAAAATGTCATAGTAGATGGCACACCACTTGCACGTCGCGCGCACGTTCACGCCACTCATGTAGTGTGCCATCTATATGATATTTACGAACGCTAAAACGCGCACGCCACGCACACGCATCCGGTGTGACATGGCCTTTAGACATGCACACGACGCGACACAGCGATTACGTAACGTCACCATTTTTTAAGCTGCGGTGTGGTCGTACTCTCTTTTAATTTAAACTCTAAATCATACTGACATTAATTATTAACCATTCGTTCGTTACATGATATTTCATGTTTTCAGTACCAGCTCATTAAATTTTCAGGTGGCATTTATTTCATGTGAAATAAGCATTATTTCATGCCACACAAGATTTATACGGATTGGACGTTTGCGTATATTTTTGTCAAAAATAAATCTACTTAATAAAAATTTTACTCGGGGACAGGACACATTTAGGATAATTACTACCGAAGTGTGTACGATCCACCAGATATATCAGAACAGCTAATGAACTGCAGAAGATGTGGTCATGTCATGATGACTCATGAAGTGATCATCTTTTTTAACATTTCTTCAAATTCTTCAATTTACTACATAAAGGTGCATTCAGACCAAACGAGAATTCGCTATTCTATCCCCCACTATACGAAATCAACGAATTTCGACGAATCACGTTTTGTGTAACGAATGAATTTCGTAGCGTGGGGGATAGAATAGCGAATGCTCGTTTGGTCTGAATGCACCTTTAAACAAATGACAAGTGAAATGGAACAGTTTATTCACAAAACAGAAAAAAATTTTGTTCTGTGAGTTTTTTATTATTTTTAATTATAAGAACGAGGAAATAATTGCTCGAAAATTCCGACTCTTGATAGCATTTTTGGAGCACATTAGCGTGCTTTCTAGTTTAAAAACAAAGGGCTACTAATGATTAATACAGCTAGTTGCGACAGCGATTTTATCTTAAACGTACGTCCTACATAATATGACACGTTCTGCAACAGCACTTCTGAGCTGTAGTAAGGGATAGAACAGGTCTATGTATTCTGGTTAAGCTAGTAGGTACAAGTACATTATGCGTGCGTGACGCGCACATGCGTCACACATTCCCATGAACCATCGGGTTAAATGAACGATGTCAAAACCAGTCAAACGTTTTCCTAATTATGCTTCTTAGTAAACCAAGAAATGCTCAGTTTGATAATGTTTGAATTACTTCATGTAATATAAATACTTAGAAATGAGTAAGTCGTTCCATAACTGATTTAGTTATGAGTCATAGATGCGTCACACAGGTAATAGGACAAAGTTTGTGTTTGAAAATAAACAATAGCTGACAAAACGAACTTATCGTAAACATTATTGTATGCAAATCAATCGAGACGGAAAGATGAAAAAAATACGCTAATAGGAAAACACTACGAAGTAAATAAAGTCTCCTCTCCAGAAAGTAAACACGGGTAAAGATTGACTTGAAATCAAAGATTCATAATTTCAATCTAATCAGCGCTACTAAAGAAAACCTCACAAGCTTATCTGTTTTTATAAGTTTCATATCATATCTTTTCATTCTGTAAAGGTCCGATCTTTAGATGAATTCAAATGTACAGCGAGGTAAGAGTACGTTAAAATGAGTACTAGACAAGAGTCGTTTTCAAAGGGTATTCCGTATTCCCAAAGGAAGAAAGAAAATATAAATTATTAAGAAACTATCATAGTTTTAAATGAAGTCATTACAGAATCTTATTAACAAGAACTCGTACAAAAGCACTAAAGCAGATAATTGCAACAGAAAGGACTGCAGGAACGTTAACGAAATCAGTATCTCCTCGGCTCGGCTACCATCCAAGATGGCTGATAGTTAGTCCTACAGTACGTGACAAGGAAAGATAGGTTAAATATGAGTATTATGAGTAATGACCATTATTCAGTGCAGAGTTGTTGACATTGTATGAAATGTTTTATATAATAGTACATTACGATGTGAGTGCGATAAAAATAAGTTCGAAACGAGTGGCAATAAATAAAAACTCGACCGAAGCGAGTGTTTTAAATGAGACGAGCTACGAATTTCCTTTTCGCATGTGTATCGTACGAGGTTTTTCAGTATAGTATGGCCCTCCGAAGTTTCGTTCTTAGATACAAGAAATTCTCACTTCTCGCAGCTATAAAAGCACCATTTGTACTGAAAAGATTGTTATTGTGTACCTACTTATTTCTAGTACGAGTATCAAGCACAGACGATACGGGCTGGTTAAAATATATTTAGAAGCAAATTGCACTCTGCAGGCCCTCTAATAGAGCGGGAGTGTTCGGTAAATTGGTTGAGTGCTAATAATAAAAACGCTCTTGTGATCTATGGGAGGCTTGACACAATTCTTTAGCGGAAGTTAGCCATATCATACTCAGAGGAAATTTTGAAGGGCTTTCGGGAAGTTGTAACTAAATCCAATGCCGTATTTCTTTTAAGTTTTGTGACTTCGTATAAACTGGCTGTCTTAAATGTATTTCTGAAATAATTTGACAGGTGTATTATGTGAATTATGTCCGATAGTGAAAATTCGCAGGCAATAAAAGTTTGATACTTATTTGTATACGAGCCCCGATGCATATGTTCTCGTCCAGTTAGACAGTTTTTCGAGATTATCCCGTTCATCCGGGGGAAAAGGTTTTTCTCTAAAAACCTTCACTATTCAATAGTAGTACTAAAGTAGTTTCTTTGAGTATAAAATGTTTGGACTTAATAAATCAGAATAAAAAGAAAACTATTTTACGAGAGGTATTTTTTTAAATTTTTTCCACAATTTTTAATTTTGTAAATAATCAATGAATGTAAAGAACGCCATTAATATTAAAGACGACATGGTACACCTGATGCACTGCGAATTTTGCGTCAAGCTTATAAACGCGGAATTACGGTGGTGAACGAAAATATAATTTAGACACTGGTTTGTTAAAATCGATTTATTAAACAACAAAAGCGTACTTCAGATTGTTGTGTCTCTTGAAATGTAGTACATTAACCATGACTAACGTTCATACAATTTATCATTAGCATAATGTGATGTGATCATTTTTAAAATATTCAAAAATTTGTAAAAATTGTTCTAAACTAGACGAACTCCACTGCATCGGGGCTCGTAGTAGCAGCTTCGTCGAGTTTTCTGGTTGTATACAAAAAGGGTAAATTACTAGTACACATAAGCTTTGCTTAGGTTGATCTCTGTAAGGTTTCCATCAGCAGAGATTTGGACCACCAAGGCGCTAGCAAAGTGTCTACTGCACACGACAGGTGTGTGCAAAAAGTAGGCCGATTTGTATCGACCGGCGATTGGGATGTGTCATACGGCATATGGTGAGTTGTGGAACATGAGACATCAGACTGGATTCACAAGAAAAAACCCTGTGTGAAATTTTCACACAGAATATGTGAAACCACTTCGTAAATGCATAATAGAAAGCTTTTTATCTTAGATTTTTACAAAATCTGCCCAGATTTTCTATAAAATGAAAAGCAAAAAACAATCCTTTTCAAAGGAAAAAAGTTAATAACTAATACTTGATGATCCGAAAAAGAGCTTTTTTTGTCCCAATAGTTGACCGTTGGAAAAGGAATGCTTAAAAAGCATAATGTAAAAACATTTTATCTATGAAATAAAACTATGAAAAACGGATAAACTCGCGAATATTCATTAAAAACTTCATCCCTGATGTTGATCCCTGGGGATGATGTTAAATTTAATGGATATACGCGAGTTTATCCGTTTTTCATAGTTTTATTTCATGAGTAATCCTCGCGGTCGCGGTAACCGAAGAAAATATAATTTATCTATATTTGAATCAGTGACGTGTCAGACTTTGTATAACCCAGAAACCAATATCAATTCAGAATATGGCAAATAAAAACGAGACAACATAAAAGAACCAATTCGCAAAGAAAATCAAGTACGAAAATAGCTGTGACATATGGCGAGCTGTATTGGATTGGATAACTGACGTGACAAAGTTTATATAACCCCGATAGGTGAATGGCAGTTATATCACGAACTACCCGTTGTCATTTTTCTTTTGTGTGGCTATCGACTGTCGAAACAAAGAACAATGGTGTTACCAAACTGTGACTACATATTCGATTACCTTTGTTTCCAAGTTTGTGATTAAAGTTACCATTTTACGTTCGATTTCACGGCTGTTAATTGGGAGTTTAGTCAGACGCCGCGTCAGACATGACGTAATAGAATTTTGATTTGATACTTTATTTTTATTTCATACAGATGGCTTTTCTTAAAACGAAATTTCAGGCATTAAATCACCCATACTTTAAAACTGTTGTTTCTGGCGAAATAAATACAATTTTAAAACTACGTCGTCGTCGTGAAAATTCGTGGGAATACCTGAACGAGTGAGCTAGCTTTGTAAACGAAAAGTCAAGGTTGAACACTTTTCACAGATCCTGCCACTTATATTCAATTAATTCCGTTTACGCTTATCCAACCTCAGCCACAAGCCTAAAAGGAAGTTCAATTATTTTTAATTGGCCACTACAAAACACCCAAGTAGCGTCTCATCTCTTTTTAGGGTTGAAACAAAAGCACGTAGCTCTCAAGGGAGCGCTAATTTTGCGAAGGCGGGAAATGGCGAAACATTGCAACAGTTGTAAGACATCCAGAAATAGACTTTATGCCCTTGACATAAGTGTAAAGTGATTGCATGGAAACGTTTGTAGGCGTGGTGAGGTAACGAGGAAAACCGACACAATGAGGTGAATCCGATGTTTGTAGGATCAGGGTAAAAATAGTTCGGGGAGCTGTTTTCGGACATTAATTAACACTACAGAATAAACAACATCCTTTTAGTTATTTATAAGGAAGGGGATTTATACCGTAATGAAATCGTATTACAGTAATTTCTTTCTATCCAATCAGTGTATTTATTGAAGTGTACCCGTAATCCGTAAGGCAACATAATATTATAAGCGAAACCTTTTTCGTTGGAGACTCGTTTTTGGCGTGTGTTTATTTAATGTAATTTGGGCGTTTTGACATTGGGACTATATTTTAATGTTACCCATTCTTAAACTCGCGTCAAGCAATCTATCTGTACACACTAAAACAATTTCAGTATTGAATGTTAGATCGTATCAGGAATCAGGACTTGCATACCATACATATATTTATAATATAAACGTAACTCAATGGTAAAATATATCTGACAATACATTTTGACAGGTCCCATAATTATCATACAAATAACACCTTCCAATCAGTTCAGGAAGGTTCAAGAGTAAATATGTCATGGTCACCCTAGCGGAAAATCAGGTTTCGGACGAGTTTGCGTCCCCACGCCCTATGGAACTGACAATTTTGGCTGCCCTATTTACAATATTCTGACTGAGAGGTCGTCTTTAGAATAATTTTACAATAATTAGATCCGTAGATGGCTATCATATATCTTAAATATTGATTAAAAATGGTAAGCTGTTTGTTAGGCTGGCATGTCACAGGAAGTTTGTACATAACTTTCCTTTCTTGTTACCAGATTTTTATTCATAGGTCTGTGTTTGGTACACTATATCTAGTATTAAGATGGTAAGTATTGATGGATGTCGGTCCGGTCCCGGCCCGTGTAATTTCCCTATTTTCAAGGCGTGAACCAATGGTGATCACCAGGGACCGGAACCGTTATTTTATCCATACAAAAAGAACGGTTCTTTTTTCGTTTTTTTCTTTCTTCAGTATATAAATTGTAAGTTAATGGAGTGATTTAAAAATATGATATTGTAAGTTACATAAAATATTGAGCAGTACATAAAGCGTATAAAACATTTTACATTATTGGTTTCGGTCCCTGGTGATCCTGATCACACTGTATGTTACAAACCTATTCGATCCTTAGGCTTTTTGGAGAGCCAATACAGTCATACCGTTAACTTAGTCGACTCGCATGTTCTCTGTAAGCGTTTAGAATAACGTTTCAGGTAACGAAGCAACTCAAGTGTGATATTTGGTCAAAGCGCCGACCAATACAAAGGTTATTTGGCCACTCGTTAGCACACTGGCGTAGTAGCGTAAACGTAGGTGGGTTAGTAGGCGAGCTAATGAGGTTCAATTTGCACGCAAAAACTTTAACGTAACATTCTACATATACCTGTTAAGTAACAGTAATAGCAACATAAACACGAACTGTTAGAGGAATTACATCAACTAACCGCTCTTTAAAATTAAAAACAGGCGTGCTACCGTGAACATCGAAGTTTGTAAATTTCGTGGATTTGTCTCTGGTCACTCCAACGAAGGCGTCATTAGAGTGACAGAGAAAAATCCCCGTTTGAGATCGGCCTATATTTCTAATACGATACAGAAATACTTTCCCTCTTGTCCTACTGGACTGTTGATATGTCCTAGGTATAGTCAACCAAAAATGTGGTACCACTTTTGGATTTATTACAACTGAATTGAGTCGAAATGTGTTACCACATTTTTTGGCGACTGTACCTGTTGCACTGCAGGTATAACATTTTCCCATAACAATGATGTAAATAAGCATATTTCTCATCAGTCATCAGTGTTCTGTTTTGATTAATTCACTTTACGGCCAATAAATCAGCTAGCCAATTCTGACGTTACTTAATCTACCTAAAAAATATTTTGAGAAAATGCACCACCAAGCAATCCAAACATAACAACAGAAGGAGTTTTATATGTCTCTATTAAAGTTAGCGTGAAATGTTGGTTATAATCTTATAAATACTTTAAATTGTCTCACTTCTTGATGTAATCTACATCTCTACATCTTATCTATCCAGTTCGTTAGCTACATCGGTACAAACCCTTTTACAGCCGAGCAGACACCGAGGTGACTAAAAAGGACGCACCGAAGGACAGGAAAGGAAATCAACTTTTCCAACCGAGGATTATTTAATGATTAATGAACCATATAATTTTGTTATATCCAGCCTAAGCAATTTCCGCTTACCAATTCTACAGGATATATCAGAGATTCTTCCGCTAAATTAATTGAGTAATCCCGTCAGTAACTCAATTTTCTTTCGGAAGGAAGTTACGGAATTTCCAATACGGCTCTCAGGCGAATCGCTACCTCTTATAGACACAGGTTAACCAGCAAAGCAAGAACTGCAATAATGTTCATTGTTTATAGTTTTTAAGTCACTTTTTCACTGGTTAGGAGAGGCGATCGCTCAAGTCATGGTCAGAAGAGCCCTGAACGTGCTTCAGTTTCAAATTAGATTTGTTGAGATGTTTCGAGGCCAAATTTTTCTCTTTTGATGTAGCGGATAGTATTATAAATAGAGTGGTTATTTGGGAGGTTGATTAAATGTATATTTAGGCAGATACGCTTGGTGAAGGTTCAGAAGCACATAAACCTCTAATTTTCCAGTAGATCAAAAAATAGTTCCTGGTGTCATTTTGTCTAATCAAAATATTATAAAGTATCACCACTGTTAAATTTTGTCACCACAATACGGACAGAAAGGGATGGATTACAGATTGGCACAATCTTAAATTATATTCTAGAATGCGTCGTTGTTATATCTCGTAGTTAGATTATAGCTCTTGACGCAGTAATGAATTGGATGTAATGGATTTTTCAGCCGAAAACACAGAACAGTACATAGTGACATCAATATCGTCATAATCAAGACGTAGAATATTTTCTCGATGTTTAGGGAATATTCATTTATTAGGATTCAATTATTCAAAAAATGTATTTATTTTCGACTATTAATGTTTTATACAGCATGATCTGTTTTTGGATGACAAAAATGATTATATCTTTTTAGGGTTTTATTTTTTCTTGTGCAGAAATTTCAGATCTATAGCACGTATATTGCAGGTTTCCAAGGCAAATATCTATATTGCATCGCAAGGGCTAAACAATAAAACACGAAACAACAACTTTTTTAAAGAAAGAGAAATATAGGTTAACTGGAAAACAATAGCCGGTGCAGCAGTTATCTGGTGCAGTGCATTTGCATGGGCAGTGCAAGCAAACAGGTCACTCGGGTGAGCGGGGAACAGGAAGGAATTGGGGCAGAACGGCACTTACTGCACTAGGCCGGGAAAGACTCACAGATTGTATAAAACTAGAACGTGGAATATGATTGACGATTTAGTTTGTTGATTTTAACATTTTACATTCTGTGCTTTATAAACAATTATAGATGGGAGTCATATTGAGGTCTATAGATGCGCTATTTAAAAAACAACGATCACAAATTATTATTAGTCGGTATGGTGCGCTCCTTTAAAGGTGCGTTTAAACCAAAAGAGCATTCGCTGTTCTAGCGCCCGTTCTACGAAATCAACTAATCGCGTTTTGTGTACCGATCGAATTTCGTATAGTGGGAGGTTAGAACAGCGAATGCTCTTTTAGTTTGAACGCACCTTAAGACTGAAATGTTATACAATCGCATGTGATTTATGGGTTACTAGCTGGTGCGCGACTTTGTCTGCGCATAAAGGTGATTTTCGCGATAAAAACTTTCTCAGGTCCTTTCTCGAGTGTCAAAATAACTCCAAACCAAATTGAAACTAATTTTCTATCTGGCTCGCTCGCACCAATACGAGAGTACGAGGGATGGATAGAAAGTAAATCCGCTTTAAAAATACGGCGGCAGTTCATGGTAAGCACACAGCTGACGCTATCGACGGTAGAGTTCGAAAATTTTAAATACTTATTTAATAATGCAATACAATGTGTCATGGGAGTGTACCTGCGACCATATAGAATAGAAGAATAGAAAATGATTTATTGAGCCTAAGGTACAGCACCAAAACATGAATCAAAATAACTTAATTACTAAACACACACAATAGAAACAAAAAAAAAAAAAGAATAATAATAAAATAAGAGAAAAATTACATTACAATATGTTGGTGCTGTCATACTGGCTGCAAATGGACTCTACTCAGCATATGCTCTGGCATACCTAGGCATGTCAGAGCGCTGGTCTTCCGTAGAGCCCAGGGCCAAGAAAAAGCACAAACAGCACAATTACAACTGTCAAACGTATAGTAGCATTAACAGTATTTATAAATTTGACAATATGGGTAACTTAATAATCAATGGTTAGTAATTTGTGGAGGTCGAGATAGATGTTAGAAAATAAACGTAAATAGGTAGCGGGAAGAAAAGTATTATAATATATACATTTATATATAATGGAATATTTGTAGGGTGTTAAAAATAAATAGAGTGACGACGCATATACGAAAGCTACGAACACGACGACTGCAAGCTAAAAAGATACCTTTTTAGATTAGACTTAAAAGTAGCTAAGGTTTTTGTGTTACGTATAGGAGGAGGTATGTTGTTCCAGCATTTCGTTGCAGAGTATCGAAAACTGCCACGAAATGCTGCTGAAACGCCGTGTCGCGGACAGACGAGCCGTATAGCGTCTCTAGTTGGACGAGAGGAGAAGGTTAACTTATTGAAAAGGTATAGGGGTTGTCTAAAGTTAACTACACCGAAAAGCAAAGACGCAAAATGCAACAGGCGACGCGCTTCCATCTTCAACATCCCACCACTATTGAGGTAGGGGGTGACATGTGCACGGGGGGGCACAGGAAAACAGAAACGGGCGCAGGCATTCTGAATGCGCTGAAGAAGCGCCTTTGATCGAGCCAGTAAGCAACCGTTGATTACCGTGTCGACATAGTTGAGCTTGGATAGTATTAATGTGTCACATAACTTAATTCTGATATCAACACTAAGGTATTTTCGAACCTGGTACAGAACTTTAAGTCGAAAGTAGCAATTTTTGGCGGCTTCAAGCACATGTTCGAATCGTAACTGTTCGTCTACAAGTAGACCGAGATTACGCGCCACAGTGACACGCTCCAGGTGCGTGCCCCCCAGCATTACATCAGGGTTCAGTACGGAGACTTTTTCAACTTGCCCTTTAGAGCCAAGTATTAAAAACTTCGATTTCGTGGGGTTAAGAATCAGGTCACATTGCTCAGACCATTCGGCGATACGTGCCAGGTCTTGATTTAAAAGGCCAATGGCGCTGTGTGTATCTCGAGGATCAAAGGACTTATACATTTGTAAGTCGTCTGCATACATTTGAAAATTACAATTTTTTATACAATCAGTAATATCTGCCACGTACAGCGTGAACAGTACTGGTCCCAAAATTGATCCCTGAGGTACCCCACGAGTAACTGAGGCACTAGATGAGAAATCGGTCGATCCCAAGACATTACGCAGCCCGACCTGTTGAGAACGACCCGATAGATAGCTATCAAACCATCTAATAGCTCCGCCACTGAAACCAAAGTATGCAAGCTTAGAAAGCAGTAGCGGGACGTTAATGGTATCAAAGGCACGAGAAAAATCCAATAGCACTAGCACAGATGCTTCTCCCTTATCCTGTGCTGATAATACATCATCAATAACATCCAACAGGGCCGTGGCAGTGCTTCTGGCTTTCCGAAATCCAGATTGTTTATTCGGCAATATATTATTTGTTTCCAAATATTCAGTCAATTGTAGACACACGATTTTTTCTAATATTTTTGACATGAAGCACAGGATACTAATTGGCCTAAGATCTTTCAGGTCACATGGCTCTGCAACTTTAGGTATCGGCTTAACTATTGCAGATTTCCAGACATTAGGAAAAACACCTGTACTAATGGATTGGTTAATGATAGCCGTGATAATAAATAAAGTTTGAGGCAGAGTCAGTTCGACCATATCCAGTGTGATACCGTCGGTACCTGCTGCGTTACTAGAGAAGGACTCAATTACCTTCAGAACATCACCTTCTTTGACTGGCCTTAATTCGAAATTGACGGAGGTAAATCGGTGAAACTCATAGTAAGTCAGGCTGGATAAGGTAACACCCCGTCCAACGGGCAAATTAAGAAAAAAGTTATTAATCTCGCCAGGGTTATTGAAAGTGGTTGGAAGTTCGTTACATTTTTTAAAATTAACGATTGTGTTTTTTATATTTTGCCAAAGAAGACGTGGATTGCAGACATTGTTCATTATACGAGTATATATAACATGGACGTCTAACGCCAGCTCAAAAATGCCCCCAAAAACAATTGTTCAATAAAATTGTGCCAAGATGGGCAGGATATAGCGCTTTTCTTAACACCGCGCATATTTTGGCGCAACATCTTTGACAAATGTTTTTAGAATATAGCCAATCAAAACTTTGATGGACCAATCACAACTATTTTTAAATGGCGGTTTATGTTTTTATAGGTTGATATTGAAATTCATTACCGCGATGCATTGAACAGGGGGTGACACTTGTCATCGAAAATTCAGGACCGTTTTTGAAAGGCAATTTAGTATGTCGTGCGGCTTCCATGTTTTATTTGTTCGTAGGAGTGTACAATCACCAAACCACTACGATCATGTATTTGTGTTTGATTCTACAGTTCTACACTAATACACAATACAACTGTGGTAATCTGTGGTTCCGTGTTCAACCAAACTTTGTGGCACCTCGTCGCATAAATGCCATGCGTGTTTTGCATACATTAAGGAATACTTTTGTGGGCAATGTGGGACGTGACATAGGCATGAAGGAAATTTATAAGGTCACATGTCTAAAATGGGGAAATTGAAATGGTTTAGGAGTATTTTGTATTTGTTTCGTACCGCTAGGTTGGGTTGGAAATAACATTGTGGTTCGTATTACATTCACCAATATTTTATTTTCACATTTCCAATAATAACGGTATTCGCACGAACGCACAAAGTCTCTATTAGACTTTCATAATAATTTTCGTGCGACGAAAGCTCAAAGTAAGTATGGAATCGATCAACAAGGTTCAATAAGAAAATTTGTAAACACAGTCATACCTACTGCGTAGATATCGCGGCATAATATTCAGAATGGAATTCATGAGTTTCTAAATAAGAACGCCGAGTAGATTACCATGAAACGCAATTCATCATTTTTATAGCGGATTTACCGTGAAATTATGCAAGAAACCGCATTTGTCAGCTCCGCATCCGCTGTTGCAAATTCTGCAATTCCATCAAATTACGCGGCATACTCCAGCTTTTATTTTTAAATGGCGTTTAAATAAAGAACAGCAGTTTTCAGCTCGGAACGTTGCACTTCTTGGTCTTTTGTTTACCGTGTTGGGGAGCCGGTGACCCGCCAGCGCGGGCAAAGGTCGCCGTGCGAGAGGTCATAGGGAACTGGACAAGGTAGACGTCAATAGTCTTCATACGATCCGGTTTGCACTGGATCGACCGGTCCCCGTAGGACGTTAGGGGAGAGCAAGGTTGCGCGCCATTTAGCACGTGCGAAGCGATTCTGTGAGCGTTCCAGTTTTAAATTTCAACTGAATTTTTATGTTTTTCTGAACCCTCAGACCACGCTTGGATTGGTTTGTTTTCTCGGCGAGTTCGAAATTTAAATATCTTACAGCGCTCATTTGTTTTTCTGCGCTCGTTTCAGTTATATTGGTTTGTTTCTCTTGTTGATACGCTCCACATCCGACGCGCACTGGTTAGTTTCCCACGATCTTGGGCACTTGAAGGGTAATCGTGGCAGTGGCTTACTGTGGCATTTGTGATGTATTGAGGCACGACGTTACCGTATATTCTGATTGCTTTTAGAGCTCAACTGAATCGAGTACCAAAGAACCAGTATAAATATGAACTCGAGATAATGTAACCAATATACGAAGCCAGAGAGCTCTTTTATAGGTACTGGCCTGAGTTTTAAACTTGCGCGAGTTGGTTAAGTGGTCGGAAAGAGAGTTGTTGTGTGTAAGGATCGCTTTAATCCAACCCAACCCGTTGACAAGTTGAGCGGAAACAAGTGTGGAACTGTGAACGCGGTTTTGATTTAAGTGAACGATATAATCTGTGACAGGTACTTATAGTCAAGTGCTTATACATAATGTATGTCTCGACTTATTACAAAAACAAGACAGGTATTTGCATAGTTTTGAAAATGTTAAAAAACATATTTATATATTTTATATTAATGTTATACATGTACCTATACCTTTTCCAAACATTGACATAAATAGGTATGTAATTAATAAAAAGGCTTTAAAGGTACAAAATGTACTAATACTAAAACGAACGTAAACATTTGAAATATTATTTCACTTAGTCGCGTTCTTCGAATTTCACAGTATGTGCATAGTTTGATGTCGAAATTAAACACGAGAATAAACTCCGGAAAAATCTCAATAAATATCAGCTCGCTGGTTTGAAGGTGTACGATTCTCAGATAGGTACAGTTAGCAGCAGATATTGCTAAGCGGGCAGGGCGTTCAGAATGAACTTCGCACGACCTTATTGTTAATATTATAAAAGTGCGTTAAGACCATTGTGAACACCCTACCCGTTAGGAAATATCTGCTGCTGACTGTACCTTACCTAGACTTACTTAGGACAACTTGCACAATCTAGGTACTAGGGTTAGCCACCAACCAACTGGTTGGAGGTGTCATCATCCTTATAACTAACCCCCTGTTAGTTATAAGTGGTTATAATAACAAGGATACAGCTTAGATGAGATATAAAATATACCTACCACCTCTACCTGTGAATCATATTACTCGTTACTTTTGCGTGGTGAATAGTAGGTAATAGTACTATTGATATTATTACTCAATCTCATAATAAACTCAATACGCAAAAACAAAAACAAGAGCGAGCGGTTAAACTTCATATCTGAGTTTTGGACTCAAAATACGAGGTCATAAAAACGGTTTTAGTCTGGGATTGCTAAAAACAAACAAATAAATGTCATTGAAACTGGAAAACTGCTCTTAACTTTTCATTTACTTAAACCGTCAACGAGTGTTTTTAACTTCTTGTTAACCCGCCCTAAAAGTAGGGAAAACTAAAACTTTTTACTACTTGATCCTTATGCTACCTTTAAAAGGAAATGTTCTGTAATATGTTATGTACATGAAGATAGATATTGGGTTTTTGTTTATTTAGTCATATAGGTATTCTTCCCAAGAAGGTTCGTGGGGGTGGGAGTATAGTACATAGTGCATCTAGGGAGGTAAGTACGGAATTACTAACGACAGTGTTAGGCTTTTTATGACTCGAATTAGTATTCCGCTTACCGACCGTGACGCATAGAATGTTTTTCATCACACTTGCGAACAAAATGTATAGTTTTAAGACAAAATATTATTAAATGACGTACTAACATTTCTATTACTCCCTAGGGAATTCCACTTTTCTATTACTCCCGCTACGCATGCAAGCAATGGCGCGCTTAGACAGCAAGTGTGATGAAAAAGGTATTATAAGCTTATCCATGTGGAAAACATTGCCAACAGATTATCTATATTCCTTTAACCTGAAATCCACCAAAAAGGGGTCGGAAAGGACCGGGCGGAGGGCTCTTACCGATCGCAGAATAGTTCAAAGAAACCAGCATAAAAGTGTACCTATCCTACTTACCCGCATCTCACCATACCATACACACTGGCTTGTTTAGACCAGACTAGCGATTACTGGTTACTGGTCGCCCTTCCATAGTAAATTATTACGGGATCGGTGGTAACCTGTGACCACTAGTTATCATAATTCGCCACCATAAAGTCTGATCTACGGTTTCTTAGCCGAGGCAATGGAAGTGCAGAGGTCCTAACGCGAACTTTGGAGCTCTGTCACCCAAATGAAGTCGTAATTGGAGTAACCAAGATAGATGCCCGAAAACGATTTTCGATATTCGTGGTAGACCTCCAATATACAAACAATATAAGGGAACACAGGGGACTCGCCAATTTAACTCTCATCGAACTGACGACACGAAATATGAACTTTCGAACGGAAGTGACGCTCCAATTTTTCATTATTAGCGTGGCAGCTTCAACGAGTTTTCAGGAAACTTTCCGGAAGCTCGGGATAATGTTTTTGTAGCCCCTTTTACTTTACTTTAATCATGTAACAGTTCCGAAATACAAAAGAAAAATTGTACATTAGTATTTGTATTGAATATAAGTATAAAACGGAACACCCATATTCAAGGATCAAAGAATGTTTACAAATAAAATATATACAAAAGTACCGAGGAAGCATCTTTCATAATAGTATAGAGGTATTTTTAATTAATTACATTAATCAAGAGTTTATTGATCTTAGGCCTCAGACGGATAGTCACACTATGAGATATCACGTAGGTACTAGACACAGAGGATTCTGTTGGGTGTAAATGTATAGTTAAACTTCAATAATTGCCTATGCAAGATATAAATTATAAATTTTATGAGCTTTGAAGGCATGGCAATTACATATGGATATAAAGGGAAACAATTTAAAATTATCACAGATCAGTATAGATAGCTAACGGAGGCATGGAACATGTCGCAGCCTTATGGCCCATTGGCCTTTATAGTGTGACAGATGCGCGCCCTATGAGCCAGTCGCAACTTACCTGTGACTGCAGAATGAGCTCGGACATATCCGCGAAATGCCGGATTGTGCCGTTATTTCTTGTAAAAATAGGAGTATATAAACAAAAATTTCAAGAGCTATGGAGTCACGTACCACATGTAAGGATTGATTTTCTTAGTTATTACTTGACAAAACCACGTATTTTAACAAATAATATATAACAACAAACCGCTGACATAAATGTCATAATGATTTTTCTTGGGCGTACCAATTAGTTGAACTATTCAGTGACAAATTGTATGTGCGTTTTACATTGACGGCTTAGGATAGCAAGCAAGTTGCAATTTGATAAGCAGCCGTGCAATGTATCGAATTGCTAGCAATATTGACAACCGTACTGTCATTTCTTGGTACGGCCGCTGCGAGCAGGCCGCGAACTAGAGGTACGACTGACCGTGCCGATGATAAATAAGATCGATAAATTGTTGATTTGTATTCGATCATATTCAATTTTTCTTTCATATTTTGACCTTTGTATCAATATCTTATCCTTATAAAGGTAAAACAATATAAATGGATTATGTCGCGTATATTCATTATTTTGAGCCTCTTACAATAACCGTTGTCAAAAGTTGAAATTGAAAAATTTATTTAAATATGTGACCATCGCGGACACGGAAGATAACCTTATCTTTATTAAGGGTACACCCGTCTAAATAATTATTTGTTCATTTGATTCCCAGCAACAATTAAGATTATGTCGTTAATAAATTGGTTTGTTCATCATATTCAAATATATGTTTGTAAAGATATATGTGTCATAGGATCATTTCATGAAAACATCTACTTTTTGTCGCTTACGACTCACTATGGTAGCTACCCTAATAAAATATGCTAGCTGTTAGGAAGCACTGGATGCGATTCTACGGCGGCCGCTAAACCTCCTAATTATTTTTAGGCGTCGCTAAACCACTTTGTTATTCTATGAGCAGCTGTCATAATCAAATATTTCTTAAATTTAGGCGGTCTATTCAATTTAGGCTTAGCTGCTTAAATGCTATTCAGTACATGTCTTTTTAAAACAAAAACATAGAAACGTCAAGCTAAACTGACTAATTTTAGCGGCGAATAAAATAGTCCCGTTTAAAATAAGGATAACACAAATACGTCAAGTTTTACAAAATAATTATTTTCGAAATGGATGAAGAATACGTCATAGCTGCTGTGGTGGCCGACGAGAGGGAGTATGGCGAGGGCGAGGGTGAAAAAATGTATTTGAAGAGGTTACGAGACGAGTCTAATCCATTTGACCGGTCTGAGCGGAAGTTTCGCAAATTGTTTAGGCTATCGCGGGCCATGGGCCGGCACGTAGTGGACACTTTGTGTGAAGGCGATGCGCTACGAGTGGGGACGGTGCCCCCACATTTAAAGGTATTAAGTGCACTAAATTTTTTTGCCCATGGCAGTTACCAGACTGCTGTGGGAGAAATTAATATACTAGCTCAAAGTCAACCAACAATAAGCCGCAGTCTGGCAGCTGTGTGCCCCATTATTATAGAAAGGTTGACCCCACAGTGGATCAAGTTCCCAGTGACCAGACTGGAGAAAGAGAAGGCAATGCAGGAGTTTCAGGACAAATCCTCCTCCTTCTTAGCAGTTTACTTTATAGTGTTGCCCATTCAAATTGGAAAAAATATTTTTAAACACATAATTTAAAAAAGTCACTTTTTAGTGGTCTAACATATGTAAACAAGTATTACATATATGTAATGGAATAAAACTTATTAAATTATCATATGTAACCCAAAATAAAAAACGATTTTACAGTTTTTATACAGATATCATTCATTCATTCGTTCACTTATTTTTTTAAAGTAGCAACACACTCGATACAACTTAGAAATTTTAGAATATGGTTAAAAACTGGTTAAATTTAGTCAGGGTGACGTTCTGGAATAGCACTTGTCAAATTCGCCGTCTAAATTCTAATTAAAAATTAGACATTTTAGTTTTAGGCTATTTAGCCGATGTGCACGTAGAATCGCATCCATTGTCAATCTTAAAGCCTTGATATGTTATTATTATGCCGTAACTCAGCTTACTAATTAAATTTTTCAAAAGTATTGAAAAGACAGTGTCGCTTACG